>QVNV01013989.1:0-80200 GCA_014825455.1 Pseudomyrmex pallidus | reverse complement strand
CACACACACACACACACACGGGTGCAACTGCGTAACCGAGCAGTTCCGTTAAACATGTTTGTTCTCGGGGAAACGTCAATCGCATGCAACAAAAATCGCAATTATCAATTTCTAAAATACACAAAATTGGACGTGGCTAACGGAAAAATACGACTCGAGCCATTCCGAGCAATTTGAAGCGGCACGTAGCAGCGTCCATTGCGCCCCGGTGAAAGTAATTAAACAACGGAAGGTTTCGTCCCTATTACACGGCTTAACGTTTCGCAGATTACACTGCGAACACAATATGGCGAATTGTTCCTCGCTCGCGCTTGGCCGTATCGTGCTTTCAGCCGCGTAGTAATCCCGGCGCGTAAATATACGCAAGGACGCGAATGGAAACGGGCAAAAACGGTTTTGTCGTCGCGCGGGGAGGGTTTGTCGTCGCGAGAGGAAAGCGACTGTGTGACACTCGTGACTAATCATTGTTACCGTGAATGACACACGGTACCCAGAGAGGACCGAGCTTTACGGTGACGGGTGTAAAAGTGGATTGACACAAGGGGTGTCCATTTCATCCGACGAATTGGATGGAATTGGACGCGATCGAAACTTCGTTACTTAAGTCAAATTGACGAAAATCAAGTTTTCCGATCCTACTTGCGGGATCGCGCCAATGCGCGTAGCGACGAAAAGCTGCATATATGTATATGCACGCGCGATCAAAATGGTCGCGCGACTCAACTTTGATGGATTTCGCGCGGAATTGGACGTAATGCATCACGAAGTGCGGAATTTGCAAAATTTCTCATCGCGCGACGTTGCCGACAAATAGCGCGTTGGCGAGCGAAAAAATTGCATCGTATAAATTACGAAATATGTGTGTGTGTGTATGTTCCATATGTGTGTGTACATATATACAGAAGTGCGCAGGAAGCATAATTACTAAAATCTCATATTTTCTAACGTAAAGAAGCGCACAAGATGCAATCTTCAATCTTTTCATTAAAAAACTACGGATATTGCAAACGATGTGTGTGTTTTTTTTTATGGCAATAACGTCGCGTGTTTTACAAGAGATTATTGAATTACGCATTTAATTCAAGCGTCAACTTTTTTTTGTCGCGGTTTTGACGCTATTTCGTTATAGCACGGACGTGGGCGGACGTGTACGACGCGTCTCTTCTTCTTCTTCTCCGCGTCGGTGTAATTTGCTATCTATCATTTATTTCCCTTTTTCCTTCGCGCGCGACAAAGTCGCTTTATGAATATTCGCGCTGTGCAAAAGTGCTCGATAAAATAGAAATATCCGCTATATTAAGGCCATCAGAGGCCGCGTCACGGCAATCGCCTACTTAAAAAAAAATGCAAAAATAAAAATGAATTTTCCCGCGTATTATGACACCTGAGTGCCACTCGAAACAGTTCGCGGCGCGCGCTTTGATTCCTCGAAGCGCGGAGTAATGAGCCGTCCGACTTTCAATGCAATGAAAATATTAGTTCTGACGGTTTTCCTCAAGGATCTCATCTAACCGCTGTGTAATTAAAAGATAAGATTTTTACTCGACGGGTGTATCATCCGCTTAAATGTTCGATATGCGTTTCAATTTTGTCCGTCGAGTTTACGTACGTAGTGTATAAATGAAAATATAAATTTATCGATACGATTGAATTTTCGTTAAAATAAAAAAAAAACTGTTAAAAGAGACAAGACGATCCACTCTCGGTATTAATAAACCGACCGTAATGTCCTCCTACATGACCCTATAAATCGAGAAACATATCATTTCACATAAATGTGTGTCTTCCTACAAGTAGTAGAGAATGACCTTCTACTGCCAATCTAGAGCGACCTCCTATCGATTTTGGCTCCAATCGAAATGTGACCACTCAAACGTTGATCAAACAAACAATCTCTGCACTGCCAAATTTCCCTTATTTTTCTCCCTCACACGAGTAGGAAAAAAAAAAAAAAAAGATACATATTCACAAAATGCTTTTATCACTTTCTGTAAATTTACCTAGACGAGAAAGAAGCAATTTTGACGGCCTCACTTTTCATTTCGCGCTCCATTAAATGAATAAATTGTTCTATAGTTAGAACAATCTTTAAGCGAATTATAATATCCATCATATTACTTTACTCTCTCTCTCTCTCTCTCTCTCTCTCTCTCTCTCTCTCTCTCTCTCTCTGCTCTTTGACATCGCCGACTGTGATATTCCACGAAATTTCTATTTTCTATCACTATCGCGCGCGCACAGAAAGACGACATCATCTCACGCACGAGAAAGTTAGAAAGCAATTTAACTACTTACGCACTCGACGCAAATTAAACCGCTTTTCCCATTTTCCTTCGTTTTGTGTGCACATAATTTCATGAATAACAGTTAGCGTGCATTATGTTATCGTTAGACGAGTTGAAAATTAAGATGCAGCGAATTCAATGCGAAACAATGCGTCCAGAATTGACGGCGCTCACGCGCTTTGTAGCGCTCTCTCGTCACATTGCGCCAACAATAAATCTTAATCCAACGTGAAATTGTTCTTTGTGAGAGACTGCACATTTAATTCGCACTATTATGATTATTCTCTCATAACGCGCGCGACAATAAGATATGTTAACGCGCGAACGAGATTAACTTGTTATCCTGATTTTCCGCAGATCATCTCTCTGATCCAGTTTCCAACATGCGAGGAAAATGGGAGGGGGATAGGGGCGAAAGGACTATGAGCAATTATTAGTAAATGTTGGTACAGATAATTCCCTACAATCCCTGAGCTAACCATCATTTGGGAAACACTATAATCTAATTTTCTTGATAGATCGTATTAAAACTTCGGATGTGATTATGATCTCCTAGCTAAGCAATTTGCGTCGACGCTACGTTGCTCTCGTCAGTTTAAACTTGTATACATACATAAACATACATACATAAACATTGCACATTATCCAAAAACAGATGTTTTTGACCGAGCGAATTATCGAATTTGCAACACTTTGTTTCACACAAGTTATTGAATATATACCGAGAGTCAAATAAACACACGTGTGTAAAATCAAAATATTAGCAATTCCCGTGTTAAATTAGCAATTATATACTTTTTACATTGATGCGCGTGTTTCACTTGCGAGCAGCTATTAATTACTTCGATTGTCACGATGCGGCGCGATCGCAAACGAATATGTCACGCGTCGGTTGTAATGGATTATGTTATTTGTTAGATATGAAGGTTGAGAAATATTGTATCGAATGTACATGCGCGGTGTATATATAAATGGGATGTACATTTGTTTTTGTTTTTTTTTCAATGAAAAAAAATATCAGATTTTGTGGAAGATAGTGCGAATACATGAGGTTTATGCTGTAAAACCTTGACTGGTTTTAAAACAACATTATTTTCAGCAATTTCAAATCCACAAACATTATTCAATGTAAGAATGTTGGTTTTTCATCAATAGTCCATATTCAAGCATAACTTTTACCTCGAACCGTATTGGAAACATTAATATTCCGTCCTTTTCCCGTCCTTTTTACACGATTCATTTCTTCGCTGTACAAACATTATAAAAAAATATAATAAATCATAAGAGATAAAAACGCGTGGAAATAATGAAAATGGAACGGTATTAGGAGGAAACGCCACCCAGCGTTTTACGCAATTTTTCTCATTATTACTCGGCGGGGCACGTAATACTCGCGCGCATGTAAGTCGGTTGTAATTAACAATGATTTATCGTGGCGGTCGGTATAATCGTATGTAAGTTGTGAATCCGCGCAAGTCGGTGAGTCCGCAACTCCGTTAAGCAAAAGTCTAAAAGTAATGTCCCAATGTGAGTGCGTTCCAAGCGTTATTCTCTTGAGAAGAATTGCCCGTACGAGCGCGCCGAATGGTGCCATAATTCTCGTAAAATGCGGGCCGTAAATTACGGATGAAAATCTAGGCGTCGCGCAATAACTATCGGCTTATTATGCCACATGATTACCAAACCGTGCGCGCACGTCGCTGAGCCGGATTCCGCGTAATTTGTTTCCGCCACATTAATAACGCGCGATTTATACACATGCACCGATGCATATCAATCTTGCGAAACGCGTTTATAAAAAAAAAGAAAAAGAACTGCGTACGTCCTCTTCCGGCAAAGTTGTTCCACACAAAGATATCGAAATTGCGGCGATATATGGGTATTGAATTATGTATGTGCGAGATATATTTTGTAAGCGCGCGCGCATGCACTTTTAAATGCAACGCGTCACATGTTAGCTTAAGTTCGATTAATATTTTACGAGGGATATATATATATATATGGGAGAGATCAATGTTGTTTACACAGCTTCTTTGATTTGCGCGCAAAAATTTTTGAAACAGTTTTATTTTTACATAAGATTTCGCGATATTATTTCTCGTGTGTTTGCTTGAAATTTAATTTATTTTAATACGTGGAAACGCGTTATAAACGCGAGTATCGATACGTTTTAAATATTTCTTTCATCTCTCTACATCAGAGAGAATTTTAGTTAAAAATATAATAACATGGAATAGCCACGTTGGTAAAACGAGATTTACTTCAATTGCTCGTGCGCACCAATAAATTTCACAATTTCACTCAGAGAATTTCTTTAATTTTCATGCCCATTTCCGTTGTCTTATTGTAGAATCAAGCGGTGGCAGTGGCGCTAGAACTTCTATTAAATAAACCTGAAGTACCTCTTCCAACATCAACCACGTCATCTTTGTGAGTATATATTCACTAAAAACGTTCTTTTAGCAAAGCGAATTGTATGTACGTAATTTAGTGGAAACTGGGGAAAGTACAAAATAGATAAATAAGTACCGTCATAATAATTTTGAAATGTTATATAACTTTCGCATTGCTAAAAGTTGCTAAAGAGCCACTTATAAATTCGCGAACTTTGTAGATGAATTAACAAGTCGAGTCTTTTGCGTCATATTTTAATCACAAAAAAAAAAGCGTAAATATTGCGCAATAGTTTTTTTTTTTTTTTTTTTGAGATTGTACACTCTTCAAAATCCGTTAAATAGATTAAGCAAGAAAAGCTGCGATATAATTAAGGCGAGCGTACAACAAAATTTTTCAGAAAATTAACGTTGCAAAATGTGGAAATTTAAAAACTTTTAAATTGTGTAAAAATTTAAAAATGTTTGCCGATAATTACAAAGTGACACTCCTGTTGCAAATTTTCACTCTTAAATTATATAATTAAAACTGGTGTGCGATTTTCTGGTAATATCGTGCTATTTTTTGACGTTTCAGAGAAAAACTTCAAGTAAACGTCGACGAGGAGGAGAATTACAATTTCCTGGAAGATATTTACGAGACGTTAAATTACGATTGTGGTAAGATAACACACGACTGCAAAAATAAATTAACAACTCGAATTAAGTAAGAATTAAATAAATATATAGAGAAATTGAATAAATGTTCGTAAAACTTCATTACGTGTATAAAAAGAGAAGCGACTTGGCGCGGTATTGTTAATCAAAGAACAAAGGTGATTTTTTTTTTTTTTTTTCATAGAAAACGTGCTATTTTTAATTACCGCGCGGACACAATTGTTGTGGTCACTTTAAAACGACAAAACCGGAAGAAACATTTTCTGACACACAGAATTTCTCTCTTGTTCAGTTTATTACGTAGTGCGCATGTAGTACAGCGCGAACTATCGGCTATACAAAAGCATGTGAGCACCTTTGCACCAATAAAAAAGAGGAAGAAACAAGAGAAAAAGCACAAAGCTCACCATAAAATAAGTTCAACGTGCATGGTCACGTTAAAATGGTTATACCAATAAGCTCAAGAGTATACATGTTGCGATAATCCTGCGAGCCACATCATAGCCGTACATCACTGTCGCAAAGAAGATTGATGTGTGTATCGATTTCAAATAAGACCGTATAACGTTTAACATCGGTCCTCCCTCGACCCACGTTAAGACGATTATCATAAATTGTCTTTAATAGCCAAATTACAAAGAGAATTATCGCGTCGACACGCTGTCTGCTACGAAAGCTCAGACTACAAATACTGAAATTATACATCATGATAACATTTGCCACAAACCAAGAGCACACGGTAGTTTTTAATTTGTCATTACAACATATTAATCTTTTACGTTTCGAAGCAAACATTTTACGTAGTCGCAAACATGTTTTTTTAATATATGATTTATTATAAATTATGTAATTCTGTTCACGTAAGTGATGTGAAAAGTATAGAAATATACAAACTTTTATTTAATAGGCTACAGAATGTTTCTCTTGTTTTGCACACGAGCTTGTGTGGTTGTACTAAAAGTGTTTTTTTCTTTTCTGATTACACGCTATTTTCAGCAAGCAATAAATTTCGAACGTCCAATGTTCTCCGCTGCGCGCTAAACGTCATTTTTATGCGATTTTTACATTTTTTTTTTCGCACCATTGTCTGGTTTGGTTCTGCCGGGCAACTGATAACGCGAGAATCCGTTAATACAGGCTTGACCGAGTTTCTAATTGAATGAGTACGGAAAAACCGGCGCAAAAATCAATCGATATTTAGCACGTCTCCGCAAAATGAAATATATCTAGCAAAAACCAAGACGCAGAACACAATGTAATCCATCAATTTACCAATTGCCACCGGTTTTTTCCTCCGACCCGCGCTCGAACTCCCGCCGAAAAAAAAAATTAATGGCTTCTTTCCAGAAATGGGAAAGAGAACAAACTCAGCATCACACGAGAGAATTAATAACGTTATCGCTACAAATTATCGACGCGAACATTGTGCGAACGTCTGACGTAGCCGTTTAATGTATATATATATATATATCTATACACATATATACATATATGTATTTGCGATAAAAGTTAAAATGCGGAGGCTGCGAACGTTGTTATCTCAACAAATAAAGCTCGGACCCGAGGCGCGCGCGCGGCAGTCCTTCGCATTCAAATTATTCCAGCTTTGCTAAATGTATTCGTTCCGGAGATCCTCCTCCTCGGTTATACGCGTTCCAGTTTTCCCAGGCAACTGCATAGAGCGACGCAATCTGGCGTCGTGTGATAGTGTTTTAATTTTGTCCTGGATTTTTTAATTTTTGCCTCACATATATATTTTTTTTTTTTACTTGAATTCAAAATGCAACAACCACGAACATATAGTTGTTTTACAAGAGAAACGATGCGCCAATATTAGCTCTAACCGCCCACGCTAATGTTTTCCCTCTCATAAAGCATATATAATGACACGTGTAATACGGACGGAAATGTAAAGAAGAAGATAATTAATTAATTGCTTAATTTTGTTTTGCGCAGATATAACGCGAATATATACGAGCGCAAAAAAAAAACGCACATATTTCACGACTTCTCAAATTCGTCGTTTTTTTTTTTTTTTTATCCACTCGTTATTCGATAGTTTGATCAAACTTGGTAATAAACCCGCGTATCGAAATTTCTGAGACAGCATGCGCTTCCAGAGACCGGAAACTATTAAGCGACGAAATACCTTCATCGATACTTCGATCGCACGATTTGATACGATTTTAACGAGGATGCGAGGCAGAGAGAGATAGAGATAGAGGCAGTGAAAGAGAGAGAGAGAGAGAGACACCTGCACAAGGCGGCCATGTGTGAAGGTTTTCCTGGTATTAACGCGCGCGAAGGAACCTCGGGATAGGTAATATGTACTCCGAAAGATTAATGAACTAGATGAGCCAGGTCTCGGAAAATCATGTTTGCGACGGCTATACATCGGCTTTGCCGACGCTATGTACGACGGATCGTATCTTCCGCACGCAAGCAGCTCCCTTATTGATTTAACTCCACGTGCGATAACACGAAACGCGAGACATTTTCTTCCCGGTCTGAAAACGTCTTTCTCGACTTCCGAGCTTCTCGAAGCAAGAAAATGCGTCGGTCGTCTCTTGCGAATTTGTCACGCGGTTACGTGTCTCTATAGTTCTTCAAAGACATAATCGCGTATTACAAAAAAAAATGACTTGTTAGCCCGGCAAATTCAGGATAAAAAAAGTCGAATGACGCGCCAGTCGTAACTGAATATTTCATCGGTTGGTAGTTGGAAAAACCGCGGAAAGAGGAGAAACGAAAAATTATTCCTAGTCTAGTAACTCGATTCTCGCATCGTAAAAGCTCTTTCGATGACGCTTAGTTTCCGACTTCGAACAATACAACAGTATTGTGCAACCCCGTTGTGTATTTCATTGCACAATACAATTTTTTTATTCTCGCAGATTCCGCTCGGAGATCGGATTGACTTTTTTGTCGCTTTCCATTTTCTTTTTTTTTTTTTTTTGTTATATCAACGAAATTTCGTTATTATCGCTGTAATGATAATACGTCCCTTCCTCGGAACGCGCAGTATTTAATTATCAAACTTGGTTAATAAATTGTTTCTCAGATCGGATAACGTTCTTGTGTTGCAAAATTTTTCCCAACGTATTTATTAACGTTAAATTAATTTTCAACAAAGTGCAAATAATAACGGTAGTATCTTGGCAAGTTACTTCACGAATTACGTTCAAGTTGTGTATCTAAGTCTCATCTAAAATAAACGAAGTCCAACAACACGCTCGCGCGCGCGCGCGAAAGAAACATATTTCATTACGGAAACAAGAACAAACTTGAATATTATATTCTCGAGAAGAGAAGAAGTTATTTAAAATCTCGTGGAAAACTTGATTACAGCTGTCACTCGAGATACGTATCTACTTGTGTCTGAAAATTTCAAATCTTTCTCTCTCTCTCTCTCTTGCGTACAATTACAGACTCGGTTTTAAAGAGTTGACAACAACAACATCGCGCGCGGCTTTATATTTCATAAACCCCGCATAATTGGCAGTCGCGGATATCTCGATGATACCCCGAGAAGAGAGAGAGAACAAGAGTAATCGAGACTGCCTGTTTGACAGCGATGTTGACTGTCAGATGGTTTTGCGCGATCCTTCATCTTCGAGCGCATGTTAACCCAATTTGCGCTCGGCCGTTCGAGTACTGTAGTTACACTGGAGCATGCTTCAGAAACGTCCCATTAATCATCGCGGACAATCGATATGTGCGAGAGAGCGCATTGCAATGTGTATTCGGATCTGACTTCCTGATCGGAACTTATGAATGAGGCTCGGTCGGCCGGAGAAACGAACGTAGACAACGGTTCGTCGTTCGCGTGTAAATGCCAGTCCGTTTGTGACTAATGGCCTCGAAAACGCATACGCGGACGGAATTTAGCGCTCGTAACTTAGAAAATATGCCTCCCTAACGTAATAAAGCCCGAGTGCGATGTTACGTAACTCGCATTAGGGCAATGCAGCCCCTTGTGCGAGAGAGCCACCACCCATGAGCAATTATGTGAAACGCCTGTTTATCCGCCATAAAACATGTAACGCACCGTAGTTTCCTGTTAAATATATCGCCAACTTATCTCCTGCGTCAAGACGCGCGGTCCTTTGACGACGACGACGACGACGACGACGACGACGACGACGAGTGGCGTACGCGTACATATATTCTCGGTCGAAGTGATCTCTCTTGTACCCAAGCATGTAATCCTTGAAAAAAAAGGACAAGGGTGATGTTGTTGTATAGCGCGTACTTTCAAGTTCAAACAAAATCGCGCGGTCTCTTTTTTTCCTAGAATATAAAGGCGCGCACCGTGAAGAAATTACCATCCTGGTGGAATCTCTTGCCTCCCTTTCGCTCCTCTCTCTCTCTCTTTCCTTCACCCCGTGTTATAGCAATTACCTTGCTCCGGCTCTTGAATATCGAAGTTCACTGCTAAAAGCGCAGGCCGCGCTTCTTAATGCAATTTATGCGATTCAGCGCATACAAACGGGGGGAATAACACGGGGGTTATATTTTAATCGCTTGAAATAAATTGTGCGATTAATAAAAACAAGATTGCGATAACGAATAAATAATATATCTATTCACTCGCGTCGCGATGTGAAATGCGTCACTTGAAAATCACCAGACCATTAAAATATTCGCGCGCAGTCTATTACAGCTACGTTGAGCGGCACGCCGCCGCGCGTACCATATAATATAACGCATATAAACTGCATTTATCGCTCGCTGACAAATAACGCACCGTCGTTTAATATCGAGCGATACGGGAAAACACGTATTTTTGCTCACGAGAACTCATCGACGAGACAAATCGCGAGCATAAGCCGCCCATTATTTTCTCCTCCTTGTGTCCTTCTTCCATCTCACCTATCCTAGAGCATGAGCCGCCGGCAACTCCTTTTCGTCCTTCCGCTCGTATAGCGCGCGATCACTTCGCATTTCGTATACACGACAGGAAGTGGTTGTTGCTGTGGTTACCGGGAGCACGGAAGAGACTTCTCTCTCTCGTATACCGGCGTAATGCAATCTTGAGAGAAACTCGCGTAAGACCCGCTTGTCACCGAAGATATACACGACACTAGGCCATTTGCAAGATTGACTCGCGAAAAGCTCTACACGGGGGTGCGACATGCACACGCGGTTTATTCGCGTAGCGAATCGAACAACGAAACCGTTTATCGGGTGGAATTTACAATATCGTGTGAAAATATATATAAACAAAAAAACTCGAGCTTCGAACATTATTCATGCGGGAATAATACACGCGTACGGACGGTTTTGCTCGCGCGTATCTCTCGCCGCGTGACCCAGAAAGTACCGACCGAAAATTTCTTTCCCCCCCCCTCCCCTCCCCCCGTTCTTTTCTGGATAATCGTGGCGTAAATATCAAGCGCATAAATCAGAGATAACATTTCCATTTCCGGACGGTATTTATCTTATATCTCTCGTGGATCGCGAGCAAAATATTTACAACGTCTGCATCGCGTGACGTGGAGCATCTATCGGATGGCATAATACGCGTAATGCATGTCTGGCAAGTTGACACACACACACACTCCACACATGCACAGAACGACACGAGATTTTGTGCATCGAGAAATCCTGTTCTGATTAAAAAGATGGTAAAATCTATTAATTTAATCTACTCAGAATCCGCACTGCGCAAATATTACACGAACGCAGAAGCCACATTATACGTAACATTTTCCGAATGACGATTGGCCGGAAACACATATATCGTGTTGCGCGATCGCTTCGACCGCTATTACAATTATCGTGTTTTCGCGGTGACATTCGACGTATTAAAATAATACAGGGAAACGCGACAGAACGGGGTGTCGCTCTTGCTCGCCGCATCTATTTCCGGATTTGCAAGGGATCCCGACCGCAGAGCGCGAGCTTATAACAGAGCTGAACTCGCCATGCATTATCGATCCCGCGAGAACTCGCTCGCGGTTCTCTATTGCGCCGATTTAGTATTCAATATCACGTTAAGCGTTTCATATTTTCAATAAAAGTTCATAGGGGGATAAGCTTCATCTTCGTAGTCGCAAAAGTAAAGAAAAATCCGAGAGGTATCTTTTATCGCTTGTTATAGTTCAACGCGAAAAGTTTTCCTTTCTCGAGCGCGTGGTAAGCTTATTTCTAGTAAATCAATTGTCCTCTTGTACAGATTTTTTTTTTTTTTTTTTTTAAACGTCGCTGCACACATACACGGATGCGTCCTTGTTACTTACAAAATTGCCCGAATATCGTCGAGAGAGAAGTAAACGGTTCTTGTGAGAGACCCGACGAGAAAACTCCTCAAGACCGAATTAATGTTTGCGAAACTCTCTTTTTACAGACGTCGACGTTAACGCGTTTCTCGATCATCTCGGCCAAGAGTTGATCACGACAACTTGCGTGGGTCTCTTAGAACGGGCCTTTCGTTGCCTTGGGAACGATCTGACCGCCTTTCTGACCACACTCGACGGCGTAAACGATGTTGTCCAGCATCAATCGGGGTCGGACACCGAGGCAGAATTCGTGTGTATCGCCACGCCGGAAGCGCTGGAGCTACACTTCACCACCGACCATCCCTCCATAGCCTATCTCTTGGTCGGCAGTTTGAAGGGAATCGCCAGGAAGTTCTATAACGACAAAGCTGATGTGTATATACTGCCGGATCCCTATAATACGAAATTTTTTAGGTAAATCCTTTTATGAACTCTTTCTTCTGTTTATTCGTTTTTCGTCGTGTCCGGCAATTCCGATCCTCGTTTCTTTCTTTCAAGCGAGGGTTTTTTTTTTGTTTGTTTTTATCGATGTCACTGATTTCCAATTGTCCGCAGATTTTAATTTCCGTTCTCTTTGTTGTACCGTTTTCCGAATCTGGCGCAAAGAATGATATTGAAGAGAGAAATTTTCTAGATCGACTATCTCCAAACGCGTAGCAGAAAACACGTAAATTGTTATCAAACGTCACGCGCGAGCGGATTTGCCATGGCGACGAGTAGAAGAGAGGTTCCGCGCGCTGCCTCAATCGGCGAAAAAAAAAAAAAAAGAAAAAAAAACCGAGAGTCGAGACGAGAGAGAAAAACGGGGAATATGAAATCAAAATGGTACCGGCGCGGAAAATGTGATTTGGAGAAATATACGAGAAAAATTGGTGACACATAACACCGTGCCCAATGCAATCATAATCTTTTCACGGCTCGTTGAAAATTATTTTATTCCCAGCCGTCATTAGATATCTTCATATTGTAGAGAATATGTGAGCTTGTAAACTAAACACCACAGAAGTATAAGAACGCAAAATTTCAACGTTGTTATTAAACGGAACGAATGTGTTGCGAGATGAATACAAGATCCGAAACAAACAAACTGAAAATTACCACGTAAACGATTCATTAAATTGTTTCCGTCGGTGAGTAAAAAAAAAAAAAATAATATCCATTACATTTCCAATTAGACGGCGTTTGTTTGCGCGCTCTACATATTAAGTTATTAAATGCAAATGAAAAATTGTGTAGCGTAAAAAAGAAATATCAGAGTATCACGTATATATACCGTTTTACTTCCTTCACACACGTACAGCACGTAATGTTTGTGTTCGGCGAATCGCGTACTGAAATAATGTTACGCGAGTGGAATATGATTCGCGCAGACAGGCGAAAATCATCAGGCACGTGAAAGTACAAACCTTTCGTTTAAACAAACATTGATTCTCTGAGTGGCAAATATTTGATGATAGGTTCCGGGCACACGCTACCAAACTCTCACGTTAATTCTGAAAGGATTGGAGGACGCCCCGTTTTCGTAAACGAACACGAAAATGACGCGCGAAACATTGGCGTCTCTCCCGTGTTTAATTAAACGTCACATCGGATAATACGTTGATTGTATACTTGTATTTGTCCAATTATAATTTGTCGCGCAAATGCGTAAACGGATTTTCATTGGTTCATTTTGTGTCAACAACGGAATTATATCGACTCGTCTATATAAATCTTGCGAATAATATGAATTCGCAACGTCCGATATTGCTGTACGTGTAGTGGATGCAGCGATGCGCGCAGGACATTTATTCAACATATGCGTTGAACCGCTGCGTCTAAACGAAAAGAAATACTCTCTCTTTTTGTTCGATCTATCACGTGCGATAGAAAGAACGACATCTGCAACCTCCTCCCCTGAATATTGCAGATACCGCATTACTCCGGAGCGTTACAGCGAACAGCTGGATGCCAACGTAAACGACGACTTCGACACGTCGTCGTCGTCCGCTTTCCGTCCACTCTCCACCGAAGCAACGGACCTTCGCATGGGCGTAGCTAGCTTCTGCAAAGCGTTCCCGTGGCACTTCGTCGTCGACCGTCAGCTGGAGATTGTGCAGCTCGGTGTCGGCTTCATGAGAATTTTCGGCCATCACCTCAACCGGCTCGGCCGAGAGATATCGACGTATTTTGTTTTTACGCGACCCCACGGCGTCACTCTGACCTTTCAGGAGATTCTGAAGCGCGCGAACACGCCGTTCATCTTGACCCTCCAGCGACCGCACGGCGTCGATAAATACCCCGCGGAGGTATGTTCATAATATGATTACTAAACGCAGGGAGTGGATCAACTTACTTGGGAAACCTGAGTACATCTATTTCGATCTCACTCTCTCTCTCCCTATCGTTCTCTTCCTTCCTCGCTTTTGCTCTTTCATCGTAAACGCAAACATGTAAATGAAGGCAAACTAAGCGAGGAGATTATTTGAGTTGACAACACTCGCGCCACGCGAAATTATCGACATGTTCGCTCGAACAAGTTGAAGCAAACACGGGACGGAGATAAAATCGATAATAAAAAGCTTCGGTATTTTTACAGGGTCTGGAAATGAAAGGCCAGATGGTACACTGTCCAGAGTCCGACTCAATTTTATTCGTCAGCTCGCCGTTCTTGAACGGCTTAGAGGGTTTAACAGGTCGAGGACTTTTCATTTCTGATATTCCTCTTCACGACGCCACGAGAGATGTTATACTCGTCGGCGAGCAAGCCCGGGCACAGGTGACTAAATTTATAAGCCGGTTAACACGGCTGTAAATAAGTACGGCGCACTCGTCGTAATGCTCGTCGTAAAAATGTTGAAAACGTTTTACGGCGTTTGCGGTCATTAACGGTTATAATGCGGTTTTTATTCCATCACGAAAGAATATAATTACACAGCACTTCATTATTTATAACGTGTACTTAAATATGACATAGGGTCGACATTCGGTTATTATATACCTGTACGAAAGTACAATGGTGAGTAATCTCCTTTCAGGACGGCTTAAGAAGACGTATGGACAAGTTGAAGAGCTCCATAGAGGAGGCCAACTTGGCGGTCGATGCGGAAAGAGAAAAGAATGTTAGCCTTCTACATCTTATATTTCCACCGGATATTGCGAAGCGACTGTGGCTGGGTAAATTACATCTATCTATATCCAATCGTAGAAGATACAGTAATACTCTCGCGAATTTCTTTTTCTGCAAAATTTCTCTTTCTCTGCACTCCTGAGACACAAGGGATAATTATAAGAAAGCAGAAAATAAATTAATAAGTAGAATAGAAAAAGAAAAAAATTTAATTGCCGCTGAATTAAAACATGTCGGTGCATTCCGTATATATAAATACGGTTTTATAATTATCAATAAATTTTTCATAAAATTATAAATAATTGAATTTTCGTATAATTATTTTAACAAGTTTTCATATAATTATTGATAAGTGAATTGTAGATGAAGTATATTAAACGCACACATTTTACAAAAAATATCAATATTGTATTGTCAGTTAAATGTTTCAATTATTTAGGCGAAACAATCGAGGCGAAGACATATCCGGACGTTACGATGCTGTTTAGCGACATAGTCGGCTTCACATCTATTTGCGCTACGGCAACACCGATGATGGTCATTAATATGCTTCAAAATCTCTACGAACAATTTGATCTTTATTGCGGACAGCTGGATGTGTATAAGGTGCGTTAATTTGTGCAAGGTACATCGAGGTAAAAAAAGTATAACTTTATATCACTCCTTGCAAAGTCATGTAGATAAATATCTAATTATTTGTACTCGATTGTCACAACACTTACGATCGGATAAAGCAACAATAAGAGTCAATTGCGATTTGAAATCGGTATAACTGATAATAATCCAACGATAATAAATCTTACATCAAAAATATTTTTTCTACATGACAGTAGAAACATGTGAGATTCCTTACTTATCGCTCAATCATACGCGTGATGTCACTCTTACCAATTACGAATTAAGCAAACCGAACAGTTTGATCAAACCGATCGGTATCTCGCAATTATCTGTGTCTGGTAGATAATATCTGAAATTTATCTCTCGTTCGGCAACGAGAACGTACAATGTCGCCATCTGTGAAACAGTTAACGAACTCGTACCCACACGATAAAACGCACTCACACGGAACAACATACTATACAAACCTCCATTAGATGTTCATTAGACGTCACATGAAGTTATGGACGTCCATTAGACGTCTAATGAACATTATGTCTGCGTGGATACGCGCGGTTAAATTCGCATCTCTTATATCGCGAGTTCTTTCTCGCGTTTTCCGCATTATAAATAATATAACATATTATTTATAATGCATTATAAATAATATAATATGTGCTAATATTTAGAAGAAAATGGAATGTTGGTTTTTTGAACATCAGTTTAATTTATCGAGAGAATAAAAAAAAATTCTAATAACGTCATATGCAACAATAACAACAGTTATTATATGCGAGCGTGAATGAAAGTTTTCCATCGATTTTATTTTATTCCTGTAACAGGTAGAAACAATCGGCGATGCGTATTGCGTTGCATGCGGCCTTCATCGAAATACCAATACACACGCGCAGCAAATTGCATGGATGGGCCTAAAGATGATACAAACGTGCTCTCATCACTTGACTCACGACGGCAAGCCAATAAAGGTATTACACGCTGATTACAGATAAGATCGTCGTTGTAATGCGGCGTTGATGCAATTTTCCTTTCCAGCGCGCGATGCTGGCAATACACAACCGGCGCAGTAAATATTATGTTTGTACCTTCTTATATTTGCAATTCTGTGCAATCTGGCGAATTATAACGTCGGGTTTTAATTTGAGTGGAGGAACAGACTCGATTTTTGTACAAATTACATTTTTCATTCAGAGAGATTTCGCTATTTTTTTTTTCTTCTGAATATATTTATCAATTGTACGGATTAACTTTTTCATTTTCACAAGACGTCATTACTCGTGTGTTTGCTTTTTGTTTTGAAAAAAACAAAACGGCAGCGGTTCTCTTTTCTCGCGACTTATCACCACTTCTCTCAAAGTTTTTCAATTGAGAGAAAGCCGCTTCTGAATATAACATATCCACTCAAGCAAAAACGCCCCGTTGTTTATTATTCCCATCTAGAATGCTATTAAAACTTTTCTCGTTTAAAATATTTCTTAACTGCGATAACAAGCGGTTGCGGTGAAAATTCGATGAAATGCGAGACGCACTCGCATCGACATCCACAAACGATTCGCGCGATCTCTTTCGTATCCCATTGATGAGATTTCTTCGCGCGTAATATTGTTTTTCTCTCACACAACTTTTTCTTATATTTATTCAATATAATCATATTTAATTTTTTTATTGACTCACACGATTCGTGTGGGTTTGGTTTATTTTACTGTTCGTCAGATGCGAATTGGAATTCACACCGGGATGGTGTTGGCGGGCGTTGTGGGCAAGAAGATGCCGAGATATTGTCTCTTCGGACACAACGTCACTTTGGCAAACAAATTTGAATCAACGAGCGAGCCGCTTCGTGTCAACGTCAGTCCGACTACGTACCTGTACGTGATGATGTTTGGTTCTCGAAATACCGGTTTATTGTGTACTATGCGTTGCGCGCATCGACAATAACCGGCACAAATTGTTTTCACAGGTACTTAGTACAAAACTCGGGATTCTTACTGGAACCGCGGACCAAGGATAATTTACCAAAAGAACTTTCAGCCAATGTAACAGGCACGTGTTATTTTTTGAACGGCTATCAGCACAGTGACGTCAGCGAGAGCGAACCTCTCGACGTGCACATTCGAGCTGCAATGAAGACGCTCGGTATCAGTAGCAACATGTAGATAACATAACTTCCAATTTGGGAGAACGCGCACGGACGGAGGCTGATGATCAAATGTACGTGTGTTACTTTAACATTATTAACGTCGATAATAGCGACGACACACCCGACATTACCAGACCGATCGATGTATATGGTGTGCTCTCAAGCTGGCACTAAAAGGTACATTAAAAGCATGGCGCCTAATTGTGCGAACACGTTGCAAGAAACACCTGTGCGAATACACTATTTATACGCAGAGTCATAGAGAAAGATTGTAATCGTTATATACCTATTAAATATAAGAGAAAAGCAAGAAGTAAAAACTGTACTATATCCATCAATCGTACGCATATTTCTTATTTGTAAAAAAAACCCTGTCTGGATAAGTCCAACTTGCAAATATTATCCATTTTTCCCACGATTTAACTCCGAACGCAAGTTCTGTAATTTTCTTATTAATTCCGTAATTGTTTTTTTATTTTTACCACAATTATTCAAATCCTTAATGCAGATATTAATTTCAAGATATTTTATACAATAATTGTATTTCAAAAATTCGACCACGTTAGTAAAATAACACGTTGGTTTTATTATTGAAACTTTTTTGAGCTATTAAAAAAACACTTTTAAGAAAAGCAAATACTTTATATTCTAGTTTTTATTTAGTTCAATTTGTCTATCGTTATTTGTCTATTGTTGCTTTTTTTATAATAAAATATACTCGTTTTCCGATAAAAATGAAATAAAAGTGGGACTTGGCGCACACACAGCTGAGAGATTACTTCTTACACACACAAAAGACGCTTTCTGATATCGAGATAAGATTAGATGAGTCACAGAAAAACTTATTTAATTTTTCAGAGACTTATAGATGAAATCGTCAGTATCAAGCGTTCTCTTTTGATAAGAAGTGATATAAAGCAGCTGTTTGTATTTCGATCCATACTTTATAACAACTTATAAATCCATACTTTATAACAACTGCTTGTCTATATTTTTAAACTGTAATAAAGATTATAATAACGTCCTTGTCGTCTAAATAATAAAAATATAAAATTAAGAACAAATAAAAAAAGAATGTCTAACAAGAAAAAGAGAGAAAAAAATAAGTCGTACATCGTTATGTCACTTGCTTGTTCAATTTGAACACCCAAAAAAAAGAAAGATTCAGAACGTTTCTGTTTATAAAAAAAATCAATCAATCAACAACATTGCTGACGACTTTTTGAGTTCCAGTTTTCCACCGCTTGGGCGATGAAAGCGCTGTTAATCTGCTTTACACGGCAAAGCATCGTGAGGATAAAAGTAGAGATAGAGTAATACATTTATATAAGACGCAATACGATCGCAAAATATCTCAACTTTTATCCGGGAACTTCCGTTTCCGATTGAGTAGCAGGTGTTAGTAAGTATAAAATATAAAATTTTGCTAAAAGAGTATAAGCAAACAAAGAGAAACAAGAAAAAGCGGAAGAAGAAGAGCGTTTATTTTATATTTATTGTTCTTTTTGCGGACTTGTTAGCGCAGAATATAAATAGGCAGATTAAGAGAACACTGGATTGTTACGTATAACAATTAAACAAGTGACAGCAGATAAAACAGGCGCGTGTAACTGACGTAGAGCGCGACTAGCGGCATAAAGAAGAATCTTGGGAAAAACAGCGTATTATTTGAAAGAAGCGTGTAGAGTCAGAAAAAGAGAAGGAAAACAGGGTAGGTAAAGAAAAGCAAGAGAGGGGTAGCGCGGCAGACATGCCTGCTTGAAAGAGAGGAAATAGAAAGGGAGATCGTATTTAAAAAAAGAAAAAAAAAGACGGAGGATAGGTCGCCTACAAAGATAGATGCTGCGAAAAAATTCTGAAAGAAATAGAAACGGAGACAGAGATTGAAGGTGTTAGGTGAAAGGTTGGTAAGAAGGGGAGGGATATAAGGGATGAAATTAGTTATAGTGTAGCGCGGAAAAAGAGGGTGCTACTACTATTACCCACCTCTATACTATTTCAACTTTCGCGAAAGCGTTTTCTCCCGAGAAAACTTTCGACCGTTGTACAAAGTAGCGGCTTTTAAGATAATAACGCTGGTTTGTGCGGATCACGGTAATAACTAATTGTGCCGTTCTTTCTTGGGACGAAACGCGGCGCAGCAGTACGCGTTTATTGAAAAGCGCGGCGACCTCTTTCCGCTCTTTAACATAACCGTGCGCGCATCGTTTTACCGAGGGTACAAAAGGGGAGATGACATGTATTGTAAAACTAAAAACTAAGGGAGAGGGGAGATGGTCTCACAAAGCCGCTGTCACCGGCGGTCCACTACTATTCGCTCACGCACGTGCACGCTTGCGTGTGTTACACGTATTGTGCGCGCGCTCGCGCGCACATGTTTGCTCCGGCAATCTGCTCCTGTATCTTTAATGTTTCTTATAGTGGCATTTATGCAAGGAACGAAGAAATTAAACATTGTCCCTTCCGGCTATGCCGTATAATCAAACGCTCGGGATAAAACGAAGCTTTCGTTAAAGAATCCTAAGAGAGAGAGAGGAGTCTGTGTGACACGGTGTAGGATATTAAAATATGCGAGAAGACAAAAAAGAATAATGACACCGGCGCGGAAGATACTACCAAGCGTCAATGTACACGAAACAATGCGTTAAATATCATGTATCTCGACAAAGTTGCTGAAGAAGTCGTTGCTACAAAGGCGGTATAACACAAAAATACGATATAAAAAATACAATATAAGCGTAAATAAATGAAAAATATCATCAAGAACTAAATTCGAAAAGAAAAAAGACAGAAGAAGAACACAGAATGTTACTCGAAATGAAAGAAAACAAACAAAAGGAACTTGACTTAAGAGAGAATTGCGGAAAAAATCTACACGAATTACTTGGAGAACTTTGAATAATGTCAATATTAACTAAAATGTAATTACGTTTAATCGAGTAAATATTTTAATAAGATATGCGCATCGTTAAACATCTTCACGGTAGATATTTCGAGTGCCTCGAGTTTAATACGCGTGACATGATTCACATTCTCCGCTTAATTACATTCTCTTAATAGTTTCGAACAATGCGAAGTAATTGGAACATTAGCTCAATATGTTTATGAGAGCGTTATATCGAGGTTTGCATTATTCTGTAAATAGTTATTATTTCGTATATGTGTGGATAGTTATTTCGTATATATATATATGTGGAACAAGTAGATGTTATTGTTGAGTTTATGTTTCCGTTTTTGCTGCAACACAATTATTTTTCTTAAAAATCCATAAAAATGCTTTCAATTTCGCACACCTTTATCTTGGGCGTTGTCACCACTTTTCACGCAAGAAGACAACTATGAGACAACCCTGAAAAATTACAGTAGCCCCTTACACTACAAAAGTTTCATTACAGAACACCTCGTTATTTACTTTCACACCTGTCTCGGGTCACCGCAATATGTTCAGTCATCGTTACCGAGTAAGTTGATTAATATTAACCAATCAATGGGAAAGTATAGTACAATTTTTCCAACATTGATTATATAACCGCCATTTTATTTGATTTTGTTGCTTTTAATTTCTTTACAGAATTTCATTTGCGTCTTCGGTTTTTGCCAAATCTAGATTTTTTTATGCAAATTTTCTGCATATTACACGTGCACACATCCAACGGATACCATTTTAAATTGCACAACGTGTACTCTACTTTAAATACAAATTTATTATAATAATCTATTCACATATGGAATACGATATGTGCATATTCTTTGTGCCGCAGACCGTCGTCTCGCCGACTCGATTAAATTGCAATGATGCGATGGGTCATATCGGTTTACCTGTTACCATACGAAGCGGATCGAAATAAATGTTAAATACTTAGTGTCATCCGCTGTCATGTAACCGTGTGCGTATCGATTGCTTTTTGCGCGCGCGTTCTCCGTTTGAAAAATTAGAGGATGAAGCAAAGATGGTCGTCGCATGACGTTCATCCGCTACGGAAAAGACGCTCGTAACGTACGGATAGTGCGGCCAACGTCAGAAGAGTTACATAAGCCAGCGTATCTGAGTAATGATCATCATCATCGTTGGAGAAAAACTGATTTATTTAGCATGAAGATCGAGAAATGTAAATAAATCTCGCGATATAATCCAAACTCGGTATAAAAATACACACCTAACAAGGTTTTGTGTAATTTCAGTAAATATCATATTTAGTTCAATGTTCATCCACACACATTCGTGTATCGCATTGTATTAAACATAATAATACCTAATTCACAATGTTTGAAGTAATGCGATTTATATTAATTAAACTAAATCCTGTGGCGCGGATTTAATACGTTTATTGATTCTCTCTCTCTCTTTCTCCCTATATTATATATATATATATATATTTATATCCGTCACTGCGCATGTATTTTGTTTTGACATCAGCTTGTTTGTTTATATAGAGCTGAAATATTCAATTATTTTTTACATATAAGATATTATATAAGATATATAATATGTCATATAAATATAGGAATATGTCGTAGATGCCCGAGAAAAAATAGAAACATAATCATATAGGATTCTATATAAGTGATCAGATCGCGCCAAATTTCGGATCTAATCTTATGCAATCATCTATGATTTTATATGATCAAAATTAGATCCGAAATTCGGCGCGATCTGATCACTTTATATATATATAATCTTATATGATCGTACGCTTTCAATTTTTTCTCGGACGGTTTTAATTATTTCTAAAACCAAATATGTGTAATGGAAATATTAAGCAATTTAATCAACAATATTAACAAAAAGAAATTAAATGCTTCTCGTAAAATCGAAAAATTTATAGATAATTAAAGACCACCAACGAAATTACATTGCCATCGAAGTATTAATACATTTTCTCTTATATGTAATTGCAAGTGCGCAATTTCTTTATTTTTTTTCCGCCGTTATATTGATACGAGCTTTAATATTTTATTAGCCACTGCGCGACAAATTATCGTGTACTAAATCGGGAGAACGAGGAGAAAGCAACTGGGTGGAAATGATTGAAAGAGGATGGATAGAAAGGCAACGGGGGGATGAAGGTGGGAATGCGAACAAACGGAGGGTGCGATGAATGAAACATAATTTATTCAATTGGTACTAATAAATAGTATTTATCGTGCCGCCCAATAGTTACGCCGGAATAAAATTTATACATTGTCCGAGTATTGTTAACGGAAAGGACGAGAACACTGTGCGCACGATGTGGAACGTTGACGATAGTATTTCAACGCGACATTAGCATAAATTAGTTCTTTAGAATTAAAATGGCAAATGCATTGAAAATATATAATTCAATTCTCATATCACGTTAAATTAATTGTACATTTTCTACATAAATTATTCAGGATTTTTTGGGGTTTTTTTTTTTTTTTTTAATTGCAATAAGAATTCTATAATGTTTTTGCTTATTCTCGTGAATTGATGCTTACATCAGATTGACCTCTTTCTCTGAAGTATAGGAAAATTGCATGAATTTAAAATTTATGTAAGCAGTCTCAAAGAAATGTGCGGGATAAACCTCGCGGACTTTTTAAATTAGAAAATATTTCGCAGCGTTTTACCGCTTCTAAGTAACTCGTACATGTAACGGCAAGATACTGCTTTTATACGTTATTTATTCTCTCGTTTTCTAACAAAAGATAGATGTCGCAATTAAAATATACATAAATATATAATATCCGTCGGGGCAGAGAGATCTCTGCATTGTATTTGATATTCGTTTGCAGACGACTCAAAGTTTAATTAATTGCTAACCACATTCGCAATGCATGGAATGTGCTCGTGCAATAACTTAACTGCACTGTGTGTACCATCGAATGATATTCTTTTTTTCACAATTATGACCGATATTTAAGCATGTAGCGCATTCTATGATATGGAGTTCACCAACCACATTTCGTGATATGTTTAAGTTTAACACAAAAGCGTATTTAAAAACTAAACAAAAAAAGTGTACTACTTGAATCTTGACATTTGTAATAATAAGCAATTATATTCCCACGCAAATAAAGAGATGTACACACATGTATTTAATAATAAATAGTTTTGTTTTGTAAGAAATGTTTATGTAATAGGCTTCCACAATTTTCGTAAATACGAAATGTATGTAAATCATATCGCGGATGTACAAATATAGCAATATATCACCGAATTAAAACATCGAACATTAATATACTCGCGATAAATATTGCTTTACCGCGAGAATTAATTGACATAATTTATTTATTGTTTATATTTGATACGCAAAGTAGCAATTATGACTGTGATTGATTGACCGCTGATGGAAGTTCTATTTTAAGACAAGACCACTTTGACGTTGAGAAAAGAAATCAACTTGAAATTTGATTTCTATTGCGCAAAAAAGTACGAAAATCTCAGGTTCTATTCTACTTACATTACGTTATATGCGCGGTGTTATTGATGGATATTCCCGTCAAGTTTTTTCAACGCCGGGAAGCTTCCGTCATTCAGGTGTAGTTTGAAAGAGCATTCAGAAACGCTCGGAAAATCCGCGAATAAGTACTTATCGTTCTTTCGTGTTCGTCTGGTCCGTTGATCGTGCGTATGTGTATACATAGTATGTAACCGTACTCCAGTTTCCGATACGAATCGGAGCGCAAAGACCGGTCAGAGGCACGCAGCTAATTCGGGATATCGGCCGCCAGGGGCGCACCGGTCGCAAGCGCGCGCCTCTGCAACTTCACGACGCTCAGTCTGCCGCAGTCAGCAGCGCGCGTTAGTTGTATCGCTTTGTTCTTTCGCTCCGAGATTTCGATATCTTCAAAATTCAACCGTAAGTCTTTACAAGAAACAAAGTTGTTCCGATTTTACGAAGGTTATGGTGTATCAACAATGCATTTCGAAAACAAACGTCCGTCAACGGAGTGAGGCGCGCATTCCTTTCGTACAACGCGTTGAACGTCTGTGCGCATCGAACTATATATCTCCTTGATCCCGTTTTCGGCGCATTATTTGATTATCGTCGCGTAAACCAGTACATTCGCGTGCACGCTATACTCGTGTGATCGTTCGACCGACGCTTTTACCCTAGAGCGTCCCTTTACACCGTGCGTGAGTGCTATGTGTCGGTTGTTGCGTGGGATGATGTGATTCCACGCCACAAGTTCGGACGACGTGATTTTCAGAGCGCGCTCGGAGAGTGCAAAAGTTCGAGAGAGTGCCGGTTGCCGAAGAGTCAAGTTTCCGAATTATCGCAGTGTGTTCGGGGCGGCTTTTGTGCGTGCCAGCGTCCTTTGCGACTACAGATAGAGAAAAAGGCAAGAATAACATTAACGAAGAAGAAAAAGTGAGAGAGAGAGAGAGAGGAGTAAAAAGAAACAAGGAGAACAAGGACCAAGGGTGCCGAGGAAAAGGACGTGAAGTTGTCGCCGATCGACTGGATGTCTGTGCAGTAAATATCCATCTTTGTTTCTCTTTCTCTTACGCTTAGTTAGTTTATTTTTATCCGTTTCTGTCGGGAAGAGAGCCCCGTCGCTCTGTTCTATCGCGTACAATGCAACGGTTTGAACGAAATGTGTGTGCGCGCGCGAACAATGCTCTCTTCGTCGGACTTCGGCGAGAGAGGCGCCGTGTTGCCTCCAGCTTACCTTTACGGTTTTCGTCCGTGGCACACGAGGCTAACGTTCGGAACGAAACCTCTAAACGTGCTCCTTTCAGTTCGGGTAACGCGGTCTTGCCCGGAATGGAATCTCGTCCGGAGCGACGGCGACCCTCGTGCACGATCTCGCGGGATCTCGTTGTGTCTTCGACTCTTCCAACAGCTCCGTGTAGGAGCATCTCGCTCCTCGTTTGACCGTATCTCTCTCGACGCAAGGTCGTCTTTGATTCGTATCCTCAAACGTGTATTTAATATTAAAGCCAACCGTCGCGGATTTTCAAATTTATTTTTCTTTGCGCGAGATTTCAAGGATAAAGTACAAATATATTTTATGGATTACATGCAGATCTTTTTCGAGAGATAAGAGAATTTCGCTTCCCTCTCTCAGTAAAATATGAAAATGAATTCATGTATTTTTACGTGATCGCAGTGTGCAATTAATGAGCATTTAACGAATATGTTAATATAATGTAATGTAACGAATATGTTAATGTAATGAGATCAGAAATATTTAATGCACTAAATGCGCAATGGTAATACGATTATATACGCTTTATCCTTTTTTTTTTTTTTTTACACTAACATATATTTGGGATAACTGCGCGTGAATAAAACAAGCGCTGTTGAGCACGTAATATCTAAACTAAGCGTGAACATTTCGATCGATGAAGTGTATCATTTATTAAATGACGGAATATATACATACATATTTGTAAGAAGTGTGCAAAAGCGATCTTCCATTTTGGATGACAATGGCACCGATGTGGGAATGCCAGTTCGTCCTATATTACTTTTGATTGACTGAACAGACCGGGGGTTGGGGTTCTATTCACATATAAACACTGGTGTAGGTAACATTGACGCGCGATCTTGTGGTGTCTCGTGTATTATGTTATCGCGCTGGCGAATGTTTACGTTGATGCGTTCGTGTGACCGTGAAATTGCTTCGCACTATAATTAATGAGATGATATCTGCTATTCTTACATTCTCGAATGTGTAACATCATCACAGAAGCATGTTGCTATATATCTGGTTGATATGTCTGCTCATCTCTCTCGCCACGGAATAATTATTAATTACTTATCGATTCTCGATACTTTGCGATTAATTTTTGACATACGACTTTTTGCGTTATTGTTAACCAGGGTTTTATTTAACACCTTCGAGAGACCGACGACTCAGCATACATAAGTCATGCGTGTATTTTGTTACAGAACGTCGGTTTCGAATGTGTTAAACGATTGTACAAACCTGTTCGTACGATTGTATACACCTGTTTTTATCGTAATCTTAGATTTTTTTGTTCTTGCTTATCTATACACTAGTCAAAGTGACAATTTAAAAGCGAGAAGTTGTAGAAAAAATAAGTTTCTAAAAAAATATTTATCACGTACGATAAGAAGAGAGATAAAAAAATTCAACCAAAAAAAAATTATCCGACGTGTATAAAAATCTCGCAAACCACATGCTTTCAATGTTTACTTCGCATGTATCAATCTTCCGCAAGTCACTGTTCGTAGCAACAGTTTCGACGGTGCGATATCAATTCTTTTGCGGAAAAGCGATCAATCTACCATACATTTGGCATGAAATAAGATATCAAACTCTTCATTTCAAAGAGAAACATATCATCTCGCTTCGATCTCCGTTGTCTTTGCTATTCACTTATCATCTTGTCTCTTTTCTCGATACAAAAAAATTCGTATTTACTTACATTTTATATTTTTAAAATGTAACATCGGTTTTCTTCAAACGCAAATTCGCGACTGTTGTTGTTGTTGTTGTTTTTTTTTACCGTCGAATAAAATCGCTCCTACATGATCAAACGCCGTGCAAATAATTAGCGAGAAGTTTACTACCACACATTTTGTAAATAAACGTCGTTACTGCCGCTTTCATAGACGGCAGCGTCAGAGCTGCGAGTCAGTTTGCCAGCATAATTGGTGCGCGTTGTCAATTCCGAGTGTGCGTTATTATCAAGTTCGAGGAACTTCGCCTCGAGGACGAGGATCCGCTTTGCAATATTATAAACGCAGTTATTTGTATAAATCCTCTTCCCCTCTTCATTCTGAAAGTCGAGACAACAACCAAACCGTTCCATTAAAATGACAATCGAGCCGTTGGACAGCAGGCAAGAGTCACAATAATTTTGTCGAATGTTTAATTACGGGATTTCGTCTCGCAGTTTAGATTTTCGGATAAAACGGATAAAAGTCAGTTTTTTTTTCTTTTCAACCATTTGTCAAATAAGTGACATTTAAATTTTAATTTTGCTTGATGTAAAAGTTCATATTTATTTAGTAGCGAATTGCTTGTCGCATAATAGGAACAAAATATTATTTATATACTACGTATTTTTCATTTTGCCTTGTACACCGAACTGGTAATTTATTCCTTGCGATCAGCAGTAAGAGCGACCGGACCTGAAACGCTCATTTCCGTTTCAATAACGTTCTGGCGGATGTGTGCTATTTTAGTGCCTGAAAATTTGAAATCGCAGTTCGATATTTTTATACGCATCAGCGATTGAACTTTTTCGTACCGGAAATGTACGCGCTTTGTTTTTTATTTTGCATTAATATGGAAATATAAAGCTGCGCAAAACTGAACGAGAAAGAGGTCCGCTTTCTTGTTCAATATTCGCGCTTTTTAAAGATGAAAACATTACTTAGTTAAATGTATTTTTCTCCAGTCCGAGAGTATTTTCACGCGACTCTCTCACGACGCGCTGTTAGAAAAATGAAATGTCGGCGATTATTTTATTTCTCATGTATTTTGTAACAATATGATCTCGTAAATGGGAAACACATATTGATCCGGTCACTGCATTGAGCTCGTTTTGGTCGTAAATCGGCTACGTCATTGAACTTTTAAGCCCTCTCTGTTGCCGCATTCCTCCGTCCCAACTGTCGCGACGGATTTTTCACGCGTCATGAAATACCGCGCGCACTGATAATAATAAAAGTCACGCCGCGGATGAATCACGCAAGACGTCGAGTTAACTCGAGAATCGCGCGCATGAATCGTGCCTGGTGTCGTTTAATCATACCTATGTATCGTCGTAAGCGAGACTGACAAATACTTATGTTATTAGTGACTGTCTCTCGAAAATGGAGTAAACAAATAAATAATAGAATTCTCTTCTTTTTTTGTTTTTTAGAATATTAGTAGACTTTACGATATAACATATCCACGATATAACATATCACCGTTAGTTCTGTTATTGGTTTGTTCCCGAAAATTGAAATTGAATATTGGAAAAAGAGAGATATGTAAACACACAATTCTAGAAAGAAGGGCATCTAAAAAAGAAGCCAATGAAGCATGCGCGATAGGAAGTGAGAAAGAAAATAAATCAGAAGAAATTACTTTAACTTGCGTGCGTGTGTGATATTCTTGAGAATAAGATAAATAGGTCAAAAAACACATGTAAATAGATGACACGTTAAACAGCGTACAGAAGAAAAGAAAAACAATTCAATACCTTAATAGAGAAAATAACAATTATATTTAGTATGGAACTTCGTGAAGCTCATTTGAGAGATTATTCTAAAGCCTCAGCACCGTGTATATATGAAATTTTCACATATAATATAATTTAGTTCAAACACGTTAAACATAACGAGATTAGCAATGACAGCTCGCATTATATGCGGGCATGATAGTATATTTCTACATAGCTCTACCGATCTCAATTTCAAATTTGTAGCACAGATTTATTTGGCCAAACGCGACTTGATTTTGATCAAAATTACTATAATCCTCTCCTTTCAGGAGTATTATCGCACCTCTAATTAATAAATTATAAATTGTTGAATATAATTTGTTGCAAGTTTAGAATTATTATTATTTTTATTATTTTTGTCTTATACATATAATATCTTCTCTCCCGTCTCTCTTTTCTTTCCAACTTGGCACTTTGAATGCAAGTTTTAACTAGATTGCACGCCGACTTCGCCTAATGCGTGAGAGTTAAAATTCGCGTTACGGGAACAGAAAAGAAAATCAATAAAATTGCCAATAAAAAAAAAAATAAATAAAAAATGTCAATTTTGATTGATTTTGCGTTAAGTTACATACTTTAATATATCATATATCGCGGCATATATATTTTTGCTTTCACTTCAGTACGCGTTTTCAATGTCGCTATCATTCGTCTTTTCTGTGCGTGCGAAAATCTAACCGTGATCATTAGTCACGCTTTATTTCCTGCCGGTTCGCGTCACTCACGCTAAAATAATGTCGACCTTCGGAGAAAAGTCTGATTCATGTGGCGCGCCTTTGAAAATCATTCATAAAACCAAATACGCACGTGTAGGTGTGCAACTTTAATGATCGTCACGGTCGTATGTGTGTGTGTATGTACGTGTGTATGTGTCTCTGTGTGCGCATCGGTACGCATCGCGCGGCGATAAAACGTTTCTTTGGAGTCAGCCAGTTCTTGTGCCGTCGCCCGCTATGACATTATCTCCGACGAAGATCGGAGATGGTAGTTTCCGTTTTGCACCGCGTGCCACCGACGACGACGACGACGCTGGTGACGCTCGTTACCTCGCAGTCGGCGGTAACACACTTCGGCTCTGAAAATTGCTACATGTAGAAATAGAAACGTCGGGCGTACCTAACATTTTCGCGGAAGTCCGGAAACTGCCACTTTTTTTCTCAAGTGTCGGGCGCGCTAGCGTGTGGCCACCACGATCTTCCGTAGTAAAATCTCAAACGTTTTTTAAAAATTTACGGGCTAACCAGAATCTTTCGCCAGAAAGGTGCACAACGAATAATCGCATCAGCATCAACTACTTACAATAACTTTATATTTTTACGTGTATGTACGATACACGTATTCAGTCTGCGAAACTAAAAAAAAAAAAGTAAAATATTCGCGCGAGCATAATGTAATTTTCTGTGTACCAGTTTTTAGCTTTACGGGACACACCGGGACTATTTACAGTACGAGTCAGCACAAGCTTAGTAGCACAATTCAGCGCAATTTCAAAAGCGGCGTTTTTAAAAGTGCTGTGTTAGCCATGAAGAACATTTTATCTTATACGTAGTGTCTGTTAGGCACGTAATATCTGGAACAAAAAAAAAACACACACACACACACACAAATGTAAGATCAGCACAAGTTGTGCAAAATAATGCAGAAATAGCAGCTTGATAACAAATATCGTAGTGTACAGATAAATTTTATGCATAAGGATATTATTTAGTGTTTATTTTTGTTACAGAGAAAGAGAGAATAGTTAAAAATATAAAAAGGTTATTTTTTTCTCATTTTATCGATAAAGCATAGCTACATTTAGAAAGACCGGATTTGATCTCGCCGCGTATTAAATGCGGAGGGTTAAAGTAAGATCCGTTTTTGTCGTAAATAAACCTCGCGTTACGTTGACAGACAGCGCTACATTATGCACATTCCATAAAGAGCACTTACCTTGATTAAGTCTCTAGGCTTATTACACGCTGTGGTATAGATAGTAGGGACGCATTCGATATTGCTGTAACCGAGAGCGGACGGCTTAACGTGGAGTGTTTTAGTGACATTTTCACTGTAAAGATAATTATTTACTTCGTGAAATTAATTGCGCGCGCGCACGTGTGTGTCTGTGGCGCGTGCACGTGTGTTGTACGCGTATATTTATTCGCGTAATTTCGCGAGATTGGACTTAAGTGCGCGAAATATTCGTCGATTCGACGCGGCTTGTTTGCCTCTCGCACACACACACATATTACACTGTACACGTGCGTGTTTTCACTTCTGTTGGCGGGAAAGTGCACACTGTAATCTGATTTTGAAGTCCACTACCGAGTGGCGGGCACCGTTGACTGCGGCCGTAGGATATAAGAGCGGCACGCAATGGAGATCTACGTGACCGATAATGACCGGGAGCTCGCGAGGACGTTTTTTTTTTCTTTCTTCCTTTGCTAGTTATGTAAGAGATGTTTTATTTCGTGCATAACGCTCTTTATACATATATTCGGATCATTAGTGACGTCGAGACTTCGAGGACTTAGCGAGCGTTATAACGAATCGCGGCCAACGTCGGGCTCGTCAATCACGACGATAAGACGTTTTAGTCGGACGCTTATTTTGTCCTGTGTGGTGCAACTTCCTCGTGACTCGTCGTCGTACTTTACTCTGCTGCGTATGTACTTTTGTCAACGGGCAGGAAAAAGAAAATCAGAGCGTTCCCGCAAATTTTTTTTTTTTTTTTTTTTTAATTTTAATTCTTCCATATGTTGAAACTATAAAAAATAACGAGGAGGAAACTTATATAAGAGGGAAGGGATCTTCAATTTATTTGCTCTGCCGCTTACTCTCTTTTATACCTTTCTCTCTTTTCCCGTTCTCTGTTTTTTTGTTCGCGCGGAAACGCGTTATCTAGAGCTAGACCGAATGGACCGCGAAAGGAACGGGGGATTGAGTTGAAGGCTTTCTAAATCCACATTGATCGTTCGTAATGGACGGAACGACATGGCGAGATGACTATGAATTTTTAATACGATCACGTAGAAATCATTATGTCTTGTCAGCGCGATTTACAATCTTCGTCGTGCGCGCGTAATGTAAGACTTATGAGGCCTCATCGTGATTCGAATAATAATTTTTTTTCCTTCCGAGTAAGCGAGCGCGCTACTTCGAATTCCTCGGACGATGTTTCAAATAAGGGCGACAAGCGGTTGTGAGCGCTGACGGAAAAACATCGCGTCCGGAAGTTTTAACGCGGCTCTCTCGTATTTTTCCTCGTGTTTGCAGCAATGTAAAATCCAAGAGGACACACTCGACGTTGTAGTCACGTCCTGCCTGTGATCCAATTTCGAAAAAATTGTCATTATATCTTAATATTTACAGGAGAAGAAAATTTTTGAAGCGGGAAATGTCTCTTATTCTTGCTCGCGTTTCCCTTCTCTGAATTATTACGTATGTACACGCAGAAAGATATCGCGTATTGAGAATACAATATTTTTTGCGCGAGAGTTTTCGAAATTTATTCTCTTATTTCATCTTTAAGAATTTCCGGTGAAACTTTGTTCGAAACATCTTGTAGTAAAAACAATTCCAGATTTCACAACAAACTTGAACACGCAAAAATATCGAAACTAAAACTAAGATCTTGCAGAAAAAATTTTAATTGTGTTTGCATGAGATCTGGCTGTTTTATTTTTTAATTGACCAAAGTAATCGAAACTCGATTTTAATAGTTAATTATTGGCACTTTTAATGTAACGACGGTAACGGCAACGCTGGCGGCTGAGGCGCAATGAACGGTTTTTAATAAAATTCTCCCGGAAAAAAGGCAACCAAAATTTAATCAAGCATATTGCCACGGTTTTGCAAGTTGGTTGTTCCTCCGTGTTTGTTCGTCGCGGTGTTTTGTTCGAACGTGTTATTTTCACTATATTGATCGATATACAAAATCCTTTTGCGAACAATGTATCACCGCAGTGAAGTTTTACAAGTTGCTCGGGGGGAGAAAAAAAAAACGTGGGCTGAAATATTGGATCGCTCTATCGCGGCCGGATAACAAGAGCTTCTAGCGGCTACGCGACAAAACCGGTAATTGTTGTTGGATTTAGTATAGCCATGATCTTCCTGAATGTGCGCGTTTATCACGGTGCACTTCTGCCTCGCTGTCCCACAATAAAAACATTCAAGAAAATTCATGGAAGACAACAAATAAAAAAAAAATATTATTTCTCTCTCCACGTGCTGATATCATAGCGAGATTGTGTTGTATGTAATTAATGGAGTCGCGAGTCCCGTTATTGTTACCTTAATTACTTCAATTATCATAATTGTTATAGTGATTATAAGCTACCGGCGCACATGATATTTACATAAAAATACATTGAGTAAATTAACTTAATCATGTTTCACACAATGTATTTTTTCTTTTTTTTTTTTTTTTACATTCGGCTTAGCAAAAAAAACTATTTCTCGGCGGTAAGTAGTGTATGTGGCTAAAAACGCGTGACGATTTACTTTTTTCGCGCTTGTTGAATTTTCCACGCTCTATATGAAAAAAAAAATTTTTTTTTAATGAACCTCTTATTCTGTTTGAAGAATCGTGATTATTAAAAACACATATCTTACGCAATTGCGAACGAAAAAAAAACTGACGGGATTTAGAGCGTTACAACGATCGCGTTGATAACAACAATGCGGATTATATGCACAAGTGTTCTTTGTATTATGCGACGTGTTAAGTACGTGTCGCACGATAATATATAACGCTTACGTATCTTTAAACAAGATCTCGCGCGACGACGCATCGAATGCTCTAGTTTCAAAGAAATTAAAAGTCTTCATTCAGGATGTGTGTGTGTGTGTGTGTACGCACGCACACATCCGCTCTGCAAATGTGCAAATGTGAGAATATTAACACAATGTGTATTGAACGTGTTCATTATCCTAACGTACACGTGATGATGGGTGCAAAGTGGTGTCTTGCATAAAGAATGCCAGGTCCGTATTTTATCTGTAATATAATTTTCTGTGTGTATACAGAAAAAACCCCGTAATTGTGTTAATGCTCGTGAATTGACTTGCGTTTTTTTGATAAACTTGTTTTCTTTGAGAGTAAGACGACACGTATTACAAAGATACAAAGTGAAACGTTACTAGTGCTACGTGGCTGAGCAAAAATGAATGACGCTGACTATTGAAAGCCGGAAAAACTGTTGAAAAGACGGGAAAACCACAGACAGGACCCCGTGGCGGGAAGAGGGCACGCATATAGCACCACCGAGAATGCTATTGGGATGTGGCGGAGCGTTGCTGTGTGTGGTCCTTATTCACAGAGCAACATTGTCAGTTTTCAACACGTAAAAAAAAAAAAAAGAGAGGAAATAGAATGTTGGACATTATATTCGCGCGAGAAACACACGCAAATGAGCAAGAAATATGCACTCTCAAATATTGCAGACAAATCTCGGATATATCACACCTGGAGAAGCGCGATATTGTGTTTTACTCTGGCGGCAAGTTAAAATAGATGGGGCTCTTCCTCGCGCATATCAATTTGTATACTGGCATAGGTCCGTAAAGCTCTACACGGAGTTAACGTAAAACACGCTTATTTATATGAAACACCGGTGTGGTGTTTTTTAGTATGTGCGCTGCAGGTAGGATTGCCATCCGTCCTCTTTTCCCCGGACACTGTCTTTTTTTTTCAGAGTGTCGAAGACGTCCTGACGAATTTTCCGAAGGCGTCTACGATTATTATGACCGTTTGAGGTTTAGGAAATCTAAATATTTTAATCGCAATATAATTTTTTTTCGCAATATTTTAAATTTAATTAGGATTAGGATTAGGATTAGGATTTATTTTATTCTATATGAATTTAACATATATATATGATATATATATATACGTATATTTCCGCACAACACCCTGCGAACGGCTCGTATGACCGTGTATTTATTTCTTAGTTTCTAAATATTTTACTTTTTTTTCTCCCATCTTACCCTGAGATAAGATTGCCATTCGTCCTCTTTTACCCCCGACACTTTATGGCAATCCTAGTTGCAGGAGGCGAAGATAATATAAACGAAACCGTGTGTTTAAGTCGAGTGCTGTTTGTAATGTCGTAGAAAAGTTTCAATGTTCGCGAATGAGTGTTATTTATTATTAAATTTTATGTTGTTTCTCGCGAAATATGATAGGAAACGGCCAATACGAGACAAGACCTGATGTTTGAAAAACTTCTTTTCAAAAGTACACAAACGTTTCTTGGTTTGGATCTTCTTCAGTGTGAATTAGGAAAAAGTATAGGAAGAACTCAGTTACTTCCAAACGCTCATGTCCAGATACCTGGGGTAAATGCACCAAACCAGGATCGCAATGTTTGTGTACATTTGATAAAAAAAGTTTTTCAACCCAAACATCAGGTTTTGTCTCGTATTGGCCGTTTCCTCATGCTGTATTTATTATCGTTACGTAAGATTGTTTTTAAGGCATTTGAGATTTGTTTTTCAATAAGTGAATATAAACGAAACCGATAATAAAATCTAGTTTATAATACTATTTTGGTCTTTCTCAGTTTTTTACGTTTTCATATATTGGGAGTGTGTCTCAGTAATTCTTAATCTTAAGTGCGTCGTATTTTATGTTAGAAATATTATTTAAAAACACATATTAAAACTGTAGAGCATTATAGTATAACGTAACGATTCTCAGAACGGATAAATGTATTTACGTTCTCGTGTCCTTCATACGAAAGCAATATGACACATACTTATTTTTCCATATTGCCTACCTACTAGTCTTACATAAAATCCAGTATTGATCCAGTAACAAGATCTAATTTCCCCGGTCACCTTGTGCGTAAGACGCAGAATGTGGCAGATAAATATATCATATTCTTTAATATTTTTTAATTAATTTAGTTTTTAATTTCAACAATAATTCTCGTTTGAAGCAACAATTAACAAATGTCATTTTTTGTCATATATGTTTAATGTTCGAAATCGGATTGCAATTTTTAGTATATTTTACAATATTTACTGATTTTATTAAACGTGAGAAAAAAACAGATACAAATTCGAGTATTAATATATAAATATAAATAAAAATTGCGGTTGCATGAATACAGAGTAATTTGTTAATAACAATTTGATGATTACACGTATTTTCTTGCATATAGTTTGATAATGAAATGAAAATAGAATTATATAAAATTTGATTGACGGGGATTAATGGTGATCGAACACAGCTGGAGTTATATAGCGACATTTATCATCAATTATTGACAATTACGTTCACGGCAATGGATTAATTCCCGCTGAAAATGGCTGCAATTATTTGCAAAGACATTTTTCACAAGAAACACGAGTTTCACGAACAATATATCTTGTTGACGCGTTTGTTTTTTTTTCTTCGTGACGCGCAACTCGCGGATGTGAATTTCCGAAAGAAAGAAAGAAAGAAAGAGAAAGAGATATGTTTAACCAATTAAACATTCAATTCCGTTGGCGCGTTGGCCGTTTTTCTTCTGAGCAAACAAATCGGAAAACTTCACCGCTGGCTACCACTTCGACTGTACTTCGGGCATAGTCTGAATATCGGAAATACATCGGCCGTTAGTTCGACAGCTTCTAATATGAAAATGATTAAAATGTTGAGAAGTCCCGGAAAAGTTAGATTAAAGCCAAAGTTCAAGTTGAGATCGACTGCCCGCCCACTAAGCCTTGAATCGACTCAAGTCCGCGGATTGCATTTTTCATACAGACATTAATCAACGTCGCACAAATCGGCACTGTTTCCTTTGAGGAGCATATAATGAAATAGCTACTAACAATATATCGAAGTGTGTGTGTGTATTTTTATGTATATATGTGCGTAGAAAGGTAGATTTAAGATAAATACGATCAATCAGAAATCGTTTGTGCGCTGTGACTTTTGAAAAAAAAACGAAAAAAATTTTGTTGATTTTTCAGAAGATATTGAAATGCATTACCGCGGTAGATTATTATCGGGGACACACCTAGACAAACGTATCACGCAAAACTTCTTACACATACAGTGAAAAAAAATTATACATATGTTATACGCGCTAAATAAAAGTTGGTAATGATATCAAGTTCATGAATATTATTTACGTAAAATTAGCGAACAATAAATAAATTGTCGCAGTTCAAGTTAGATTTGGCGTGTCTGTGCATTATAGATATTTAGATTTCGTCTTATCTAGCACGCTTAAAAATAATTCTCTCGATATTTGCTTTTCGTCGTTCCAAATTCGCCTGCGACTCGCGAAAGCTTGACACACACATTCGCGAGATTATTTCTATCGGCGCTCCGTAACGTAGGGAATGCTCCGAAAATAATATATTAAATCTCTGAGATACGTACACACACAAATGCGCACACTCACACACACATCGAGAAGAGACACAGTGGTAAATATGTAGCACGAATAGGAGATATGACGTGGTTGACTGAGCGCTATTACAAAGGCAAATATATTTCCGCGAGAGAAGAAAACGCGTATAGAGTCGATCTTTTTGTATGTTATAAAAAAGTGACGCTTCCTGCGTGTGTACGTGCCCTTCCCCCGTCGACTTAATGTCAAAGACGAAGACCGCGTCTTCTTCGCATAGTTCGTATGAACGCAATGAAGATTCAGTTCCTGTGACATAGACGTTTTCCGAGCAGAGAACAAAAAAGCAGTGGGAAAAATGTAAAAACAGAGGTTTAACAGCAGCGAGAATCGCTCTACATAATTCTACCGCTCGCTTCGTCGATTATAAAAAAGAAAAACGACACACACACAATAGTAATAATTTTATGAGATCCGAATGTGTGAGTAAAAATTGATAGAGATCCGATAATTATACGGTCGATAAAATCGTATGAAAGATAAGAACCGCGTAAAAAAAAATGCCGATAATGTTTCCCGTGCTAAAAAAGATTATCATTTTCCAGTAAATTAAGAAATTGCCAAATGGATTAAATTGATTCCGCTCAACTGCATCGCGCGCACAAAGAATCGGTTCTTCGTTCGCGTTCTTTTTATATTATCGGTTCACGCGCACGCGTGAGTCACGCTCTCGCCTTGATTTTTAATATCTAGCAAACTGTTGGCGATATATAAGGCGGCTTTATAGCTCAGAGCCATATTAACCGTAAGGTACCATTAAAATCGAGGTCACGTTCCATATCGTTCGGTAATACCTTTGCGCGCACGATTTTCCTGTTACAAAAAATACAAGAATAAATTCTATTTCGTTCTGCGTAAAAAAAACAGTCACGAATTTTCGCGAATTTCCTTAAATTTCGACGAAAATTTGTTTGAAGACGCGTGAATTACAAACAATAACAATAACTGGTAACGTATAACTCGTGTTATGTACAAACGTTTAACGTGCAAGGTAATACGCGCGCGCGAGCAACTTCACAATCGTTCCATCCGCTTGAAATTCAAGATGATATTGCGTGCGGCTTGCTCGCGGTGTGCAAGATCACATGTATTCGGTCCCATTTACGACCAAAAAATGTGTGCGGGTTATTGGGTTAAAAGGGTGCGTACGGTCGCGTTGACGCACCCTTCCGGCGATAAATTTCTTTTCCATTCTATTCCGTTTTACGGGTCGATTGAACGGCGGCGGTCGAATTAAGGAGTCGTACTTGCTGTGCGCAGCACCGTAAAAGCGATTAGCGACTGCTCCAATTTCGCATTTCTGGCCGATCGAAACGCGACGGCGCTCGAGCGGCGGCGCATATGTTAAATTTGTACCAACTTCTTTCTTCCGAGCTTCAGAGTCCCCCGTGAGATTTATATACGCACTTATATAAGAACGTAGCTTTGTGAGGATTTTTGCGTCTCAACGAGAAAGAATATCCCGAACAAACAATACATTTTTTTTTTTTTTTTTTTTGTCAAGCTTGCTCGTTTCGTGTCAAAGCTTTTTTTGTCTCATCGGGAGCGAGGGATCGGGGATAGGAGTCGATATGAGATACGCGTTCTAATTATTAAGTCAATTATTATTTTCCGAGCCGGCGCGTTATCGCGTCGCACCGATATTTTTTTTCCGCTTCGTCGGAGCGTACGTGGGGAGACTTGCGTGATAGTACTGGGAGAGCGAAAAAACACGAGCAGCTCGAGCAAGCTCGTTTGTTTTCTTTTATTGCCGACTCAGAAACCCCCAAGATTCATTCGATTTGATTTAGCAGAAAGAAAGAGAAAGAGAGAGAGAGAGAGAAAGAAATTCGCGTTACGAATAAAGAATTCATTAACATACGTAGAAAGTAAGTGGTTTTACGATTCCATTCTTCAGTTCCAATGGGACGCGCGCGTAAGAGGACTCCGAATACTAAAATATACGTGAATTTCGACTGTTTAATATTGGAATTCTTGGCATCGCTCTGTATCGAATAATCCATCTCCGATACAGCACCCGCGCATACACAAATCTCCCTCCTCCCCCTACTCCCCCTTTCATGAATATAACACATCCCGCGAACACAAATTTACTAATGATGCGCATGCCTATCTGTGCACGAACGTAATAAAGACCGCATTTGCGAATTGTGCGATGCATTATTATGTTGCAGTTATCGATTAATATTTGTTGCAACGCGTACAACGGTGTGATGTTGCGTGCATACACTAGCTACTTGAAAATATGAAATAACGGAATAAAAAAAACAAAAAACAAAAAAAATCATTTCATTTTAATTGTAGAATTGTGCAAATAATTTATGAATATATGCAATCGGAGAAGAGAAAACACGTTTATTTAAAAAAAAAAAAAATATTTTATTAAAGCAAAACGTACGATATACAGATTCTTCATTCTTGTGATCTGATATTTATCGAATATGCTCGGCACGCTTTTGTATCCGCGTTGATAAATATGGATTTGTGTGTTTTTCGAAGATATTTTTGCATATTTATTGTCGTTCATCTAATCTCTCGATCACACGGATCGAATGTTGATGAGAGAAAAAGAGAGAGAGAGAGCTGATATCTCTGTGTACGCGATATCGAATTTTATAAACAAATTCATCCTGTCTCGGGATACACGGTGGTGGAGGAGCGCGAAGAGAATTTTTCTTTGCCCGTTGTGTATTTGTTCTCTACCACCGCGCCGGTTTTTTTTCGAACCCATTCGCTCCATTTTCTTCCGCTCCACTGCGTATACATTCGCAGCTCGTTAAGCGTGTGTAACGTATATGCAAACATATGGTTCAATTACGGGAGTTTGTACATAATGATCTAATTGCGGTATCGAGAAGCAAATTGGGTACGCTTTACTCTCTATTCGCGGCGGCCGGTCGACATTGGCCGACATTTGCCGACATGTGCTGCCTCGCAAGTGTGCAGTTTGTGTGCGTGTGTATGGTGAAAACCCGGCGCTAGAGCCAGGCCGACGACGACGCTAAAGACGCGCTCGGTGCTAAAATATTCATGCCTCATAAGAGCGCCACATCGCGCGCCGGTAGCCCCCTCTCGTTCTTCCACCGTCGTTTGCAAATTTACGGGAGATTTCGAGCGAACCTTTAAGCGAATCCGCCGCCGCGCGGGTAACGATTCCGACGCGACGACGTGGTCCGGAAATTCACGCGACCGCGCTCGCGGAAAGTCGTCGTGTGTGGGATAAACCGCCGGGAGAAATGTTGGGGGTTATGCAAGATCGGGATTATTACTGGGAATTAACGGCATTAGTCGAACAGGGTATTACTCAATAGAGTACTAATGCCCAGTTAACCCTTAAACCGCCAAGACCGCCGAAATGGCGTTCCATTGTGTGTGACGATTATCACAATTTGATCACTCAACATCGCCGCGGTATTACCAGTAAATTTGGTGGCGTATATATCTCTGTATATACCAACAGCGTTACCGTTCCCCATTATACTGCGAAATCTGTATTACAGCATGAAATTAATCTGTTGTTGCGAGATTACGACGTAAATTGTTCGACGACGGTTGCTCGAGGACGTTTTTTTTTCTTTTTCTCGAACAATGTTGGATCTTTATTCAACCGAACGTCGAGAGAAGATAACAATTTCATTTTGTAATTATGTGACAAACTCGTTTATCTCGTCAGCAGGCCGCGGACCCTCTTCTTCGCCTCCGGTGAATTAAGAGGGGACGTTTATTTTATCGTCGAAGACAACGCCGCGCGCAATTTATTCCAATAAATATCGGAATTCTCTTGGAGGCATGACAGGTTCGGGGATAGTGTATCGATAATGATTCACATTGTCACGAGTTTATACAGAGTGCGTAGCGGGATAACTACTATCGCCGTAGCCGCGGATAATCTTTCATTCAGCGCCGGAGCAAGTCATTTGTATAACGAATCGCTGACGGTTGTTCGCGCGCACAATCGATTGGTGTACGTACACACACAAACGGAGATACAGAAGAGAGAGAGAGAGAGAGCGTGGAGAATCGTTTGCAAGCCAGAAACTTTCCGAACTGTTTTCGTTGCTTCCGTAATTTCCTCATCCAATATTCAAAGAAAATACACGCCTGAAATAGTCGTTCGGCTTTTAAAATATTCATTTATTTTTACGCGCGATCTCTTGCGTGTCGCGTGCATGCGCGAGCGCGATAAATTTCACATTGATCATTAAGTATCGAGTCGAACATCGATACTCGGCTGTGTGTGCACACCTTCGCGTGAATCGTTACCAAGTTAACGTACGTTCCGCGTGTAGTTTAATATCGCGGCGGTGAATAGAATGTCCTTAATAGTAAGGCTGTATCCGCCCAATGCGACTGGCGTTTCCCGAATGCCAATATGACGGATTTCCCGAGAGGGTTGCAAACTACTTGCGGAGTGAGGGCACGTACTAGGAAACCGACAGTGGCCGATCGGTTAATGTTAATACGCGCGCACACGCGTGTCAGAATTGCTTCTCACATTGTTAGAGCGTATTCGCACAATAGCTGCTGCTGCTGCCGCGCGTGGATCTTGTCCCCAAACTCCAATGTAAGACGCTGCGAATAATCGAGCGAATTTGCACACACGCGGATGTACCTATATGTAATATAGGTACGCGGAAGGACATTGCGCGATATCCTCGCGCTTATTCTCTTGTGTCGTTTTCACGCGATCTCGTTTGGGGGTGATATCGTCTTTCTCCTGCCGCTTTTGCGCGCAAAGAGAACAAGACGCATTCCGACAATAAGCGTGATCCCCCGCCCGTCTTGGGATATTCCTGGGGATATGAGACAATTGATCCACACGAGCGAATGTTCGCGCGCGCGCGCGCGCGCGCTCACGTAGTGGCGAAGAACAAACACATTTTATTTATAGAAATTATTATTCCAAAATCCAATTTGTTTAAGCGCACCTCGATTTAATTTTATAATGGACGAGACGTTGAATTTATTACATTATATACACGCGTTCTAAAATTTCTCTTCTACATATATGTATACATATATACGTTGTGTAATCGCGCTCTAAACTTGTATATTTTCGTTCTGCTTCTCGTTTCTGAGTTTCTTATCTTGACGCATACATGCCACTCGCTAACTTTTCTTACCCCCCCGCTTTTTTTTAACCGCCTGTCGTACAGTTTATACAAGCGGCGGATAAAGAAAACGAATGTGCATTTACTTTGCATTTGCGCGCGGAAAAAAACAGAGTAATTAAAGTGTCTCATAGCCGACGGTGGGTTTAATATTACACGTGATAATTAAATAAACGTCAAATGTGTGTGTGTACTTTTTATTTTTGCTCCGGTTAATTAAAATAATTACAACAACAAACGAGCAATGTATCACCATGACCAAGATAAAGTAATTAATTCTCGCGAACAGTTTAATTTACATTCCCACGTACATGTTTTATCTAGGATAAAAAAATATATATATATATTTTTTACAATTTTTATGTCAAGTAACGAGAAAATTTAGTTTTAAAGCGTATAATTAATTCAATGTATCGGTAAAGATCTGCTAAATAATATTTCCCGCGCGTGGAAAGGCGCGATTTACTTTCAATGGACGACAAAATTGATCTTCGGAGTCGGAGTTGGAATTATTTTTATTTTGGAGAGAAAAAGAAAGAGAGAATGCACACGTTAGTCCGTAAAAACACCGATTTTAAGTACACGTCGTAAGTATTGCACGTGTATATCGCACACGTTTCAGGTACAATTCTTGCGAAACCACTTAAAAACAGTCTGACCGGCCTCGAAAATAAGACCCCATGATTCACCATTTCGTTTATTTTCCCGACAACGGCTCGATCTTAAGAAAACGGAACGGAAACCTTACACCGTACCTTCTTACGTCTTTACGGCTTAATGACAGTAACGTGCGCTCACGTAGAGCGAATTTGCGCGAGGTACGTTTTCAAAGAGTCGTTATACGCGTTGTAAAGTGGGCGAATGTTCTCATGGGAGCAGCGACTATAAAAGATCCCCGGGATGCATATGCACGAGAGAAGCGGCCGTGATATTTTTACGTTTTTCTTCGGGGTAATTTCCGGTAGGGTAAGACAAGCTTAACGTACTCTTCTCGTACACACGAGAAAGAGAAAAAGCACGCCCTTAGTCTTATATATCTTCTCCTTCGTCGATTCCGGTTCAATTTGAGTCCACGACGTCGCGCAGTCTCTCTTTTCTCTCTCTCTCTCGTGTTTCGAAGGTCGGCACGTGCGGCTCCGTGCAATTCCTTCGGAACTTTACAATCCCCGACTTCGCTCGACAGTACGGAAACTGCATCTCGAGAATGAGGCATGGTTGTTCCTTATTTCACTTCCTCTTTTTTACTGCTCCGTCGCACGTTCCCCGCTGCATGCGAAAGTATGATGCTAAATCGACGCTCGTGCATTATACGTCATACTTATCGATAGATCAACGCCCCGCCTCGCTGCGTGTTCTTCCAGCTCGGGAATCGCATCGAGCGATTTTGATCGAAAATTTTGTGTTTACGCGCAATAATTTTACAACGTCCGATTATTATTAAGTGAGAGAATCCTCCGGTTGTTTGTTTCGCGCGTACTCACGTCAATTTTATTATCCTGATAAATATTACTGTTTTGCCACACGTCCCGCATCAGATATTTTATTGTAGGGACACGCTTGATGGTTTATTTTATTATTCAACACAAACGCGCGAACTTTATCTGACAAACTCACAAAATATGTTCTGCTAATACACGCGGCTTAATACCGGCGGATTTAGCAACAACACGCGCTGCTTTTCCGTGCACTAAGCGGGTTTGGCTTATGGAAGTGTGGAATGAAATCATGTTAATATATTTATCGGTGTATTTCACACACACACACACACGTACATACTATTGTGTATTAAAACTTTTAATTAAATTTTATTTTTAACGCAACATTTTAATTCCTTCCGTAAGATTCAGTGCGCACAACTATCGTTTATCACGTGTTGTTTTTCATTATTGTCGCGCGTGTTATGTTTCTATAGAAATAAAATTCGAGAGGCAGAAAATATATGTAATTACAATAATGCGATGCTTAGGAAGCATTATCATGCAATATTACATATATACAGAGTGTCTGAAAACATTTTGCCAAGCTGAAATGTGGATTGAGATCTGAACTGAAAAGTCAGTGTGTGCTATTTTGCAAAATTCGCAATTTACTGAGTAATTAATTAATTAATTAAAAACCCAATGAGCGCATGCAAAGCGAAAAATTCGAACTCTGTAGGTATTGATAATTTTCAGTTGTAAAGAAAAATGGCTTGTGCTTCGTGCAATCTCTTAACAGCAAGAGGCGGAGCAAACAAACGAGCGGTGTATGACACAGCTTCTTGCAATCAGCTGATTTTCATAACTACACGTTTGCAGAATCCAGACCATCGCTTCTCGCACGATCGTTGGGGTACTCACATGTATTAATTAATAACTATTAATAAATCAATTAATAACTATTGCGAATTTTGCAAAATAATGACTTTTACATGACTTTTCGATTCAGATTCGAATCTATCTTCACACTTCGGCTTGGTTTTCACCTTGTATATATACATCACAGATGTAATTACGTAATAAATTTCTCTGATTCGATTTATCGTGCAATCTGGCTTCTCCAATGGAAAAGATTATACGGTATTGTAAACTAGATCGGCAGAAATATGCTCTAATTGATACGTAGTTCACAAAGACTTCCACGAAACGCGTATCGTCTATCGCAACTATCGCAACAGGTACATCTATAGATAGGTATATATCACATCGACAAATATGCGAAACGGATAGTTTGTTTGTTTTAGCGTTTGTGATAAAAAAAAAAAAAAAAAAAAAAAAAAAAAAAAAAAAAAAAAATTGCTAAATTGGTTTTAGACAGTTTTTTAACCCGTATAGACATGGCGTTTTAATAGTTTCGGGCAAATTGAAAAAAATGTCATCAGTATTTAAATTGCTAATATAAATTTTGCCAATATAGAAGTCAAGTTTATTGAGCGAGAATTCGAATGAAAGTTTTTAGAAAACAATTTTTGTATTTCCATAACACCGTTGAATAGATCCATTGTTGCCACGTATATAACGTTAATATATATCGGAAATGTTTTATATTAACGGATAAAGCAGAATAATTTACTGCATGTTTGCATAGCTCGCGCCGTTGTGCAAATTATTCACTACGAAAACAATGCGAGTTATAATCACAGATATTATTTCCTACGGTTTGTTCTTTTTTTTTTTTATTTGTTTTTTCAACAAAGCTGCAGGTTATCCTCTCACGGCGCTATTTGCATTTGTGACTAAGCTAATTTTTGCATTTATTCCCACAAATTAAACATACTATTTCGAATTTTAGAGATTTGCACTACATGTGGCCTGTTAAATCACAGCAATTTTATTAAATCCTACAATGAGAGAAATAAATATATAAATTGGAAGCACGCCAGTTTCCGAGCATTGTAAAGAAACCAAACGTAAAATATTCAATTGCATAATAATTACGCGGTTGGATTATAAAAGACCTTGACACACACACGAATATTTAGGCATCAATTAATTGTTGTCTAACGTGCGAATTAATTGATAATTAATAGGCGCGTTTAATTTCGCGCGATCGCAGTTTTATTTCATTTATGTTTAGACCGGTTATGGTAACGCAAACATATTTCCGACATGGAGGCGAGTAGATATATAGAAGATTCTTCCTCGTAGAAACTTCCTGCAGAGAGCGGTGTAAATCATGGGCGAAGGTTAAAGGTTTCCGATAATCCTTCATATATCACGCGATGCGCGCGGCTCAAATTAACGTAAATGCGGTTTTCGCTCTCTGAATCTAGTAATTGTTACTTCTACCAAGGGACGGCGGTTTTGCCACTCGCTCCGTTACTTGAAACTTGTTCTCTTGTTATGTTACTCTTAACCTATCGAGACTAGAATTTCCTGTTCGCTACACGGGGTGAACTTGATTTTAAACGCGCTTATACACACACACACACACACACACGCTCTCGGCGATCCAGTTTCTCTGCGTGCTATAATTCAAAACAGCCTAAAGCCGGAGAGGACAACGGAAGGTCATTAGCATACTCTCTCTCACTCACTCACTCTCTCTCTCTCTCTATCTCTCTTTCTGTGTGTATATACGCAAATTAGTAGCAGAAAATTTCTTGTATTTAATTTTCACACGTATATTTTTAATATACCGATATTAATAAAATAAAATGCATTCAATTGCATTTGCAATTGCGCGAATATTTAGCGCGCGATATAAATTTATGATTGAAGCCGGCTGTTAAAAGGCATTTCATAAAAATTAACATGTAATTACTGGCGTAATAAAAGGCGTATAATTGGTTGGCAATGATCGAGCCCGGGTTTCTAATGGCGAAACTGTAATTGGAAAATGGCGTCCTTTATATGCAAAAGAAATGAAAGTGAAGACGTTGTCGAGCGCGAGTCGCGATTCTGAATATTCATACGTGCATTTGCATATCTTGGAAGTACAACGTATTGATTTGTCCCGGGGTTTTCTCATCATTATTTCTCGCTTATTAATTGATCTCTCGCTCTCTCTCTCTCTCGCTCTCTCTCTTTCCATCTCAACGTTGAAAAACTTATCAACGTGTAAAAAGTTCTTCTTTTTTTTTTTCTTATTCGTTACTTTATTCTCAAGTCCGTCGATATTATTTCTATTCATATTGAAAGAATATAAATTACTTCGCTCTCTCTCTCTCTCTCTCTCTGAAAGACTTCGATACAATTACCTCTGTCACACGCTTTTACCAAGCACTATAAACGGTGTAATCGACTCCCCTTTGTTTTTCTTTGCTTCGCGATACACGAGAGTACTTCATTCTACTCGTAACAAATACCTACTTGTACACGTATATGTTGTACATTATTTTGCGTTTATTTATCTATGGGATTGACAATACGGACACCATACATGAAGGACGTCTATTGTGCGTCGATCGTCGGAAAAGGCACCGGCGGAACAACAATACATCATTGTAAATTGCATCGTGATCGATATTGCGAGTGTGTTTGTGCGTGTGGGTGTATAATGTATATATGTGTGTGCATACGCATTGTGGTCTCGCGTGGCGATTGTTTGTAACAACAACGTGGTGCGTGCCGTATCTCTTTTTGTTTTTATTATTCCCAAACTTGCGAGGTTGCGTGCGACGGGCTCGTTATAACGTTCGGAATATTAAAGGCCAACCCTAAGGGTCGTCTCGTGGATTCGACAAGATTATATACCGATGCGTTCTCCGGACGGGACGATATTCCGCGTATTAAGCGCTATTTCACGGGACATCGAACGGTCACGATACTAATCCCGACGCCCGCCGCCGCCGCCGCGCGGCAATATGACAGCGCGACGCGGCTTGGCACCAATCGCGTTGTATATCCGCGGACGTATTCGGACAACATCATCAGAGGAATATCGAATATTCTCGCGGGAATATATTTGAACGGAACGCGATGAGCGTCGGATTGCGCGCGTATACACGGGCGATTAATCTTTAATTGCTGATGATGTATAAAGGAAACGTTTTGTTATAATAAGCATGTCGGACATCGGCTGTAACCGCGCAGCCGGGAGTTTATCGCGATATCATGAAGGTTGAGCCGAGCGAGTGCGGATTATTCGTCGTAAAGTGGTTTCCCTCGGAGCTTTCATTCCCGAACACCCCCGTGTTGCCGGGATAACATACCGCACACTTACCGCCCGAAAGGCTACGGTCTACCGGATCCGACTGTTGTGCATAATAATACGCGTTATTATACCGTAAGGATGTTCTCTCCGGGTTCGTACATGCGCGCAAAATTCCCTCTCCGCCGATACTCCCGCCTAATTTCAATCTTCCCGAACGTTATTAAACTTTCCCCGAAAGTTATGTGCCGTTCGATGTAGTATATACGTAGTCAACGCCAGAGCCCCGGCTTTCGCGCGCGCGCGTATACATGGAAACGGCAAATCGCAACCGCGCGCGCTCTTATCGCTCCGGGGAATTTCCGAAAAACTTTCGGGTCCGCAAACGAATTCAGAGAGATGGAAATTTCTGAAGCAGAGCAAACATCTGCGAGAGAAAGTTGCACCTTTTCTTACCTGGAATACGTATGAAGTTTTTAGCTTTTTTTTTTTTATGTGTAAAAAAAGAATTTCTATAAATCTCTCGCGGTAATACGTCGAGAGCGTTCAAGATAACTTAAATATCTGATTCTGTAGAAAAGATTTGAGATTATGTGTAAGTGACAACGTGTTCTCTCGCTCTCTTTCTTTTTCTTACGTAATATTCTGCATATTTTCGATTAAATGCGAAAATAATAATTTTGCTTTAATACTTTGCAACGAGCGCAAAAGCGAAGCATCTAACTGTGTAACAAAACACGATTATTGCTCATTCTGCGGAGGCATCATCTGTAAATAACGTGCACTATTTCTCGACAAAAGTACACGCACGCCGCGACAAAGCGGATCGATATTTCATTTGGCGGGTTACCTGCTTTAAAGCTCGGACGTGTAGCCACAAGACCGGATTGCTTTGGACAGTACTACAAGTCATATTGCAGTTTGTAGCAAGAATGTTGACAAACACTTCATTAGAGTCTTCTCTATATACATGTACATATATATTATTTATTATTTATTACTATTATTATTATTATTATTATTAATATTTTGTATATTTCGATTTTAAATAATTTCGCAAACTCGTTTCGCAAAGTTTCAAAAATTTAAAAGCATTTTTTCGAGCAAAGTGACACTTTTTAAACTCATTCGGAATACACGGGGTTTTAAGGTAGTTTTTTTTTTATTCTAATGTTTTTGTTTCCATTAATAAACTGCTCTTGCCGAGTTATGTGTGTTTGTGTGTGTGTGAATTTATGACTGTTGTACAAAATCCTGTATATTATTACGTATATACCATGCACACAGTTTAAAGTATGCTTCATACTGCCACATTTCCGATTCTCTGTTGCTCAGTGAAACTTTTGCGAAACTAGTTTCTTGAAGATCTTCATGTAACTTTGGAGAGGTGATATCAAGTAGTTGTTAGCCTCTTCCCCAACGAAAATAAGAGAGAGAGAGAGAGAGACAGCATCCTGCTACTGCAACGATGCAACCGAAAAGAAAGTCTCTCTCCGAGATGTAAGACAGGAAGGAAAAAAGAACTTTACATGCAATTTGCATAAAAATAAAAAAAAGTCACTCGAGGAAACTTGAATCGCAAGGTACGACTCTCTTTTACACAGAGAGGCTATTATAAATACGCTATCGAGACGATACCGATGGCGGGGCAACTCTTGCGCGCACTTCAGTCGCGCAACTTCTGTCGGTGACAGATACCTCACGACGAGATGGATACGTTGCGACACAATCGCAGTTTATAAAAAAAAACGACGTTCTATTTATGTAAGATAAGTAACCTTTGAAAGGTGTAGGAGAGATAAGTAGATCGTAAAGGTGAATCCGATAAAAGTCTCCGGTCGATCGATCTGACGCATACACACACGTACGCACATGTATATAGATGTGGTCCGCGTGTACATATATTTATCTTCTCTCACATATACGCTCGATAATATCCACCCGAAGATACCGAGGTGCTTTTAGAAGGGAAGCGATATTATATGTTTGCAAGCGATAAGATAATTTTGTACTCGGAAGAGCTGGTTTGCGAATCGATAGATAAACAAGGAAGTTGATATTTGTGAGGTCTACGTAGCAAAAAGGGGAAAAAAAAAAAAAAAAAAAAAAAATACACTGTACGAACGTTGCAGTTGTGAGCAGCGTTTCTTAGCAATTTACGTGAATGAGCCATAATTTATTATTAACTCGATTCGATATCGATATCTGTTTTCTGTTCAAATAAAACACACGAATATGACGCGGAAAGTGGATAAGTGAATTTGTACTTTCCGCGAAATAGACTTGGCTCTGCCGTAAATTACGTACGTTGTTATTCGCAACACAATGAAGCGCGTCGCGAGACAGAAAAATATCAACAACTCCCTCATATTATTCGTTGAGATTGCTGTGTGCCAATGCGTTGGTTTGTAATTTTTATGCGTTCTCCGAAAATTTTTGGAATATCGTTAAAGAAGTAATATTCTGTGTTTAAAATGCGATCGCGGAGCTAACGTCGTTTGCGTAACAGCTTTTCGATATAAAATAGCGCGTGCATAGCGACGACGCAACGAAAGCTATTACTCCAAAAGTTAAGGTGTTTCGACATACTAATAAATCACTCGTATCTACATGCATATGACAGGTAGTAACGTCGGTACTTCCATACAGTTTTACGGGCTTCGGACATTTCAACGGGCCATTTATACATATACCCTATACTACGCGTGCGTATATAGCAGGTGCTAATAATAATAATAATAAAGTTCTCACGTGTCACAGCGAAAAAACATTAAAAATACTATAAATGTGAAATCGATGCTGTTACTAAAATGAAAATATATACGAAGCTAAAAGACCAAGAGAGAAAAAAATTTGTACAGGTGTACGCGACGCGGAGAATGGAAATTTTTTTTTTTTTCATATTTCTAAAGGTTTAGTTTTTTTTTTTTTTTTTTTTAATCTCCAAGAATACGCTTCTCTGCGAATCATGAATTTGTCATTTCGCTGCCGTTTTATATTCTCCAATATCATTTTGCGAATGTATTAAACGTATTATTTTAACAAGGAAGTAAAACAGAGGCGGCGCGCGCGCGCGCGCGCTTTACTTCCTATTCGCTTGTGACGCACGACGGAATTCATTTAATTATTCAAATTACGCGTGACATACTTACTCCCGGGGAAGTGGCTCTTATAATACATCTTATGTCGCGGCCCTCGCGTCGAATTTCTCAGGAAGAAGATGGAACAGGTGAAAAAAAAACTGAAGCGCAGAAATCTTCCAGACCCGAACAAGACAATGCACTTCCTTACTCGCGTTCCTCGAATTATCAAACTCGCTCCGTACGGTCTCTCACTATTATAGCCTTTACTAAATCGGTTTTGCATAATCCCGCTTGAAATCGGTTTTACCCGAAGAGGATTCAGAGCGGATTGTACGTGCCGAAATTTTTTTGCGCACGGTAGGTACAGAGAGAGACTGCTGCAGCACCGTGTCAATTTAGTGTATTGTGTTTACGTTTAATTTGCGTCCCCCGCTCTTTTATTATAAATTCGCACGCGTCGTATCGCATTTATCTGATACGCGCAAAGACATCGAGTAAAATCATCGAAGAAAATTATCATTAACACATATTCGTAGGAGATTGTGTCTTTTTTTTAATTTTTCCTTTGTTCTAATTTTCTTGGTATTTTTTTTTTTCACGCGTTACTTTTATCCGATTATCATCTTATCGATCACGAATGATTTTTACGCTATTTCGTTTCGAATACCTGTTACGTTAATGCAAGTACGTTCGCACACGACTACAGAGGAGATATACGCAGAAGAATTGTTTTGCGCGCGTGCTTTTCGTTGGGATGGAACGTTTCCCTCTATTGTCCGATAAAATCAAATGTGAGAGAAGAGAGAGAGAGTCCGCTTAGAATTCTCCGAAGCTCGATATAAATTCTCGACTATTGGTTGCGCAGGGGAGAATCAGATTAAGGAGCGTAGAACGATTACCAATAACGCGTCGAGAAATTTTTTGCGCGATGCCCACGGACGAGCGAGGTGGCGAGAGGGAGATGAAATCGATAGGATTAGCGGAATCGTGACAAGAGCGTTTCTCTCTTGGGCGGTGAACACGGGCGGAAAACTCGCGCCACGCCGCCGCCGCGCCGCGGCGGAGCGGAATTTCAAACCGGCTGCGTTTGTGTGTGCAACCGCAGCTGAAATTACGCAACAAACGCACGTCCATCTTGCTATCGCCGGCTACGGGTCCGAATCCATATTGCCGTAATAATCCATAAACAGCAGCGTCATCGGTGGCGTTTGGCATTATCGGATTTGTAAACTGGTCAACGTTTGTGACGTGGCGCGGTAAACTCATTGACGTTCAAATATTCTCCACCTCTCCTCCTCCTCCTCTTCAATTTCCAGCTCTTCGACCGACCCTATACCCTCGGTTGCCGTCGTACTGTAATCGCAGCCGTGCAGCATACATGCATACTGATGCACGCGCGCGCATCGCTCGACATAGTTGTCTCCGTTTTCGCGAAACAATTCGTGGGCGGTAGTATCCGAAATTGGGAGGGGGGGGGGAAAGGAGCGATCTTGCGCGATCGGATTCCGACGATACGGCTGACCTTAATTTCATTTCATCCAATTTCGGGCGAGCGATACCGACAGTCGGGTATGATAAATTAGAGATGGCTTACAGATAACGGCGTAGATTTGACCACCAAATTCCCGAGATTATGAACAGACGTAATGAATAGTTTCCCGAATTTGAGACGAGCAATTATTAGGAGATGCGAAAATCACAACGTGCGGATGCGAAAAATTATTACGTGCATGTTAATAATTTAGAAAATTGGCTACGGACACTCCATAATTCTGAAGATGATCGTGTGCGCGCGCACGAGAAGAAAAAAAAAATTCGCATTTACGCTTTTACTTGCGTAATCGCAAAAATAACATCCCCGTATTTATACTTCGATGCGCATCAATAACGACGCCTGTAATTTTGTGTAATTTATTGACGATGACTCATCCTCCCTCGTGACTGGTTCCTAATTAACGACGCGTATGAAATTTCAGCGGGAGCGAGAGAAGTGAACCATGAGGGCTGAAATTACATAGCCGCTCTTACGTACGACAAGTTGACCGCTTATCGATTAAACCTAGATTCGTAACCGTACGACTCTGTATTCAATTACTTCTAGAAATTATTTTTTCTAACGAGCAGTAAATTTTCTCATATATGTGCGCATATGCGACATATATGCGAGACACATACGCATCTCGTTTATGTGCAATCACGGCGGATCTCGTAATTGCGTTTTTTTTTTTCCCCTATAAAAATCATACCATTAGAGTTTTACAGCCGTTGCGAGAAACGTTACCCGAGCGAGCCCTCGAGTCTTGCTTTCTCGATCAAAGCGGAGATAACACGCAAGTTTCTCGGGCAATAATTTCGTCGGATTTATTACCAAACTTTTAGATTCCGCAACTATATACACACTTGCATCGCGTATATACGAGATGATTCGACTAGCTTTGCAATTTCCTAGTCTGAGTTGAGTGTCAAAGTTCCGATGTTATCCAAGTTCGTGCCGATTTCCTTCGCGGTGGTGGTGTCAGCGTCTCTCTCTCTCTCTCCCCTCGCGTGTTTTCCTCGGAATTGCGATCGAATTTCGGGCATCTCGGGGTGTATATCGATATGCGTGCGATATATACACAAGCATAACTTATCGAAATACGACCGCGAAAATGTATGTGGTCTTAGGGCACATTTTTCGATCGACACAGTCTTTTTCGCAAATGATACCCGAGAATGACAGTTTCCGTGACGAAAAACGATTCGAGCGCGAGATATAGTTTCCGGCGTGTTACGCGACGTGTAAGCCGTGCGCGAACACATATCCTAACGTGTGACGGCGCGCGTATTTATTTTTGTTGGGACGAAAGTGCCCTTTCACCCCTCTTCGCGTATGGGGAATTGGTTTCCAGAGTTTTCTCAAAACGTGAGCGCGCGCGGTGAAATATACGAGTCCGAGGCGTCGTAATGTTGACGATGGAAAGAGCTACGGGCACGTACGCGTTTTAAGCGAGTCCCAAGTTAGAAACCCGATGGAAGCTGTGATTTCGAGGACCTGACAGAGAGAACGAGGAGGCGAGAGAGAGAAACGCGGGGGACTTCTCCGAGGAAGACGCGAATCACGTACGCGTATATAAGATTCGCTGGCGGCAGCCAGTACGAGAGAGTACGTGTGTATTCAGGCAAACTGGGGGGATACAAAAAAAAAAAAAAGAGTGTGTGCTCAACGAACGATCACGGCCGCGCGCGCAGCGCGAAATTATGAAGCAACCCGAAGCGCGCCGAGGTCGATCGTTTGTATGCACAGCAAACGTATCGTCGAGCTGCGGGTTAACCTAACCTGGAAACCGCGCTTGGGTTACAATCCCGTGTAACAAAATAATTCAAGAGACGCGCGTTAATCGCGAGCGCGACGCCCAACAACAACAACAACAATAGATCGACTATCAATTATTGTCTCTAATAATTTTATTGCGTGTCCGGTCGACATTTGTAACGCGGCGAGCGACCGCTGCGTTAATGGTATCTGATAGCCGGCTGAACTCTGTCGGCTGACAAGTTGATGTTATTGATACAAGCACAACGAAAATGTGTGACCCGGGGTGTACCATTCACGTTTCGCCCGCAAACGGTACGCGCGCTTAAACGGGGACGCTTTAGTCGGTGGATTTACGCGCGATCTTCGTTTGCCGTGTAAATCCTGCTGCTCGAAATTGGCAATTAGTTGGCCACCGTGTCTTTGCAGCGGTTCTGCGTCGGAAGCGTTTCCGGATAAATAATTGCCAATTCCGCCATGTCGGTTTCGCGAAAGGATTGTCCACGTGACAGCTCATTCTCTTTCATTTACGAGAATGTATAACGTGGTTTAGTTCGCACGCGAACAGATCGCGAATGTCACTTTAAGGTGCTACAGAAAGGCGCACCACCGTCTTGCTATCATCGATCGTATATGACACGCATTGAACGCGTTGTCAATTTTTTATTTGCGCGAATCTGCGTTTGAACTCGTAACAAAAAATCGTCTCTTGTAAAATAATTATATTTTTTTTATTTAATCATAACGCGCTCACTCTCTTAAAATCCATCTAATCTATCTCTCAGTCAGCGAGACGCAGTTTTTTCTTTCTTTCTTCGTTATTTTTATTGTTAAAAAAGAACGCAAATAAGCGACAGTTCGAAATTCGAAAGACAAAGTTAATAACGCGCAAACTTCGCGCGAAAGAAATATCATCTTTAAGGATGTGTTCTTTAATCTTTGTAAAATTTTTATCGCAATGCGCTTTCGAGTTTCCGCTCGTACAAGACATAGGTATGTTTTTTTCCCCGTGAAAAGCGTTCTTTTCCACCAATATCCTCTGCGAATATTCGGCAAGCGAGTGGGAAATGTATCTAGTTTCCCGGTGCATCCAGCTCAATCCTCTCTCACCTCGCATCCATTCTACTTTTATTTCTTGGCTCCGCAGAGTCGGTCTTTAGTCTTGAAAAAGTGCAGCTTTTCTCTCGCAATGTGGCCGTAGAACTTGACGGTTACTTTTCGTAAACGAGCGCTCGAGTAGATGGTAACGTATAACGGTTCAGAAATAGTGCAGAAGTATGTATATATGCGTGTGTGCGTGTGTTAGTAAATATAATTCACGCGTAATAATTAATCTACCGGAGAGTAATCGCATATACACGCGCGCACAAGAAATTCAATTACTTTTCTTAATAATACGTCAGAGCGCGCGCTTACATTCACCGCGTGGCGCGATTGATTGTGTGAGAAACGCGAGAAACGCGCGCGCGCGCCTGAGAGAGAGAGAGAGAGAGAGTTCAAGTTCTTTCAGATGAAATATCTGAATACTTCATTTATCCGTTCGTCCGCGTTGCGATCTCATTAAGAGTCAGCGGGTGATATTCTTGCAGCGGACACGCGCGCGTTGCAATTTTCACAGCTCCTCCGTACGCGCGGAGGAGGAGAGGGGATATAAAATAAACTCTGCAATCTTCTTAATTTCTAAACGAAAGATTCGGCGACGCGGCACTTTGCTCGAGCGCGCATCATCCGATCCCGATGAATGGGGGAGCTCTGCCCTGTGCTACGTACGCTTCGCGAAAATAGAAAAAAAAAAAAAATCCACACCCGCGCGCGAAAGTCCAGCACGAAGGAGGAATATTTTCCCAATCTGATGACGAACGTACGGATATAATGGTATTCAAAGAGGGATCTCTTAAAAATTCATGAACTTTCATTCATTCACGAAGTTACGTCGCGCGCCCCCCCCCCTCCGGTACTTCCTCCGCGATGTACTTTTTATTCGCTTAACCGTTTTCATGCGACAGGGATTTCATTGTTTCCGCAACCGAGAGAGAGAGAGAGAGAGAGAGGCAACAGTATTATTCGTCTTCGAATTGAAATTCAACCGCGATTGGAATCAACCGCGGAATGAGTTTGTCGAAATTAATCTCGTTGATGTGGGGGTCGAGCAGATTATCGATAATGCCCCCCCGCGAAGATCGCGATTTCAGAAACTTTAGTCTATAATGCATGAGCGCGCCTTTTATCTCCTTCCCTAGGCAAAGCTTCGTCGAATAGAATTTTTGATGCGCCACGCGATGCATTCATAGGAACGAGTGACTTGGAGAGTGTCACGCTTACTCCGGCCGCGAATATTAAAGTCTTAAGTGCCGGCATAAAACTGGTGCGCCGCGCGGTAACCGCGCGCGCTTCGCAAGCGGATCGATATATATATATATATATACACACAGTAGCATGTTCCTCGCTCAACTCTCTGCGCTCCAAGTCCTATTTTGATGTAATATCGGGCTTTTCGCTCCCTTCCCCGATCGATCTTCGCGGAGCCATTGAAGAAACATCGCGCGCATTATTTTGACACCACCCGCGCATGCATCGCGTGGTAATTCACGCGTAATCGAGTTAGTAAGGGGGTTTCGCGTTTGAATATGCGAATTCAATTTAGAACCGCGCTCGTGTTGGTGCAAACTCAATAAGCGCCGTAATAGATCGAACTTGGGGGTTTCGATGTGAGACTGCTTAGCTCTCTCTCTCGGTTAGACTTCGGGACGCGCTCGACCCTGAGCGCAGGTCGATGTGTTCGGGGGAGATCGGTCAGGTAAGGCCCCGTTTCTCGGCGTTGCCACGTGTACCCAACTAGCCATTGGTTGGGACTCAAAGCGGTTCTGCCTTTGGTTCTATTTGTGCGACGGACAGGTACATACGTCCAAAGATACGACGCCTACGAGTGCGAGCAGCCATTGTATGCTGGTACGTAATACCGTAGAATCGCCTTGTGGCAATCTCTCTCTCTCTCTCTCTCTCTGTCTCCCTCTCTCTCTCTCTTGCTCGCTTGCTCACTCGTTCGCTCGCCCGCTAGCTTTCTCTTTCCGTCTTCCTCCCGTTGCTGCTGCACCCGCTCTTTCTCTCAGCCTCGTTCCCCGGGAAGACGGGCAAGCTGATCCATCTGTACGAACTGCTACGCCGCCGCATTGTTCTCGAATGGTACAGCTGGCTCTCATACTCTCGCGTCGATGCCGACACGTATTCGCGTATGGAATGCTTTGTGCTCATCCGACATGTCTTGCTTGACGATGACATGATGGCGGGATATCGTATGAACATATAATTATTTTAGACGATGGTTAACGTATGTGTGTCTCTCGTGCGTCGACTCGACATTTGCGTTGTTATTATTGTTATTATTATAATTATTATTCTTCCTCTCGCAGTGAGGAAAAATCGAGCGATATACCACGTTATATGGACAAGCGCCGCGCCGCGCGCACACTCTCCGTCGACGTCGCGAATTAAGTTCAGTCCAGTTCCCTTCGTCCTAATCTGTTATGTCCATTGTCTCGGGATGCTTTCGGGAAATGGAATTAAACAACAATGCAGCACCGCGGAACCATGGAACTGTGTACCCGGAGTGTACTTTGGAGCTAAATCTGATATAGTTGGAAATAATCGATGGCACTCAATTTTATTGGAAAGTAGATTGTGCGGAGACAAGTCCAAAAAGCATTGTCCGGCGAGGGCACTTTGAACCTTGTGTTGTTCGTCGTACAAAGTTCCGGTTTGTCTTTTTCGCAAAATTTACGGATTCCTCCGACAGATAGATCAGATACACTTTATCTGCTTGCTCATCAAAGCGTCGCGGTGATAAACACAAACGGTAAAATTGCCGTGGGTGCGGTGTTTTTTTTTTGTGTGCGGGATATATTCGACAAGACGTAACAGAAATTCGCGATTGTTTTATAACGTGATTTTGCATATTGATGTGTGTTCGTTTGAGCTTAAAAAATGTGGCATAAATAAAATTGTGTGCTTTGAATTGCCGAATATTCGCTTATGCATCAGGTATAGAGACATCGGCAATATTTAATATGCGAAATGAAAACCTATTATTTGCGCGCATTGCGTTGTATTGCCGCGGCAGCGGCCGATAAAATTAATTGTCCGCAAGCACATTTAATTTTGTATCGCGTACAGACGCGCGAACATGTACACACACGCGTATGTTTGTCGTATAAAATTATAGTTACTGTGGGTAGGTCTCCGATACTTTGTTATTAATACGTAACGTCATTATGGCGGTTGACGTCTCTTTTACAAAATTGACGTCTCCATTTCTGTGACGTTCTGTTCTCCAATTGTACACGTATTAATTATGTCATATATATACATACGCACACACACACACACACACACGCATATATAAAATATTCGCGAAATAATTTTATTATAAAACCAATAGTTTATATATGGAAAATAATAATCGTAAGTGTATTTTATGGAAATTCACGTTTTACATATACATGTAATAATTATATAATAATAACAGTAATAACGAGCGCAAAATATTTAATTATTTCTTCATAAATTGATACTTTTGCTTGAATTTAATATCTATTAATTTTGGCGTGTATATGTATGTGTGTGTGTATAAGCTGCGTTTCTATATTCAGCGCCAGTACCGGAAATCCTATAGCACATGAGGTGAAACACATGGATTTTTAGTACTGACAGTGAATATCGGGGAACCCAGCCATAATCTCCTCTTATTTCTTCACTATGTTCGAAAAGGAACTTTAATTTCAGCCACGAAACCGATCTATCTCAATAAAACCGATCACACACGTATGAAGCTCTTTGTGTGGTGTCGCAAAGGCGCATAAAACAGCGCTGATTTTTTCGGAAACGCGTATATAGGCGCGCAAATATTAAAACAGACCGCGAGAATTATGTGAAAGCGCGACCTAAAGTGTGGGGCATTTGTATTTCATCGTCGACAGGAATGAATTTACGGTCGAGCGGCGAAGAAACATTCATGATTGTTTATGGCAGGCGAGGTTTTCCGTCGGTCTTTTTTCTTCCTCCGTTTCAAAAAAAAAAAAAAAAAAAAAAATCCCGCGACCATTGTTCATCGAGTTTACCATTTTCCACGTTTCTTCGTGACGCGACTTTTATCCCCCGCGGGACTCGGTTCGTTTTTCGAAGTTACGACTGACTCGCGCGTTACGCAGTCTGCGCGCCCGTATCGCGCGGGTATCTTATGGATCGCGCCCGCTGAAAGAAAAGGAGGATGGGAAAACTCTGCATTACAATTACAGCGTAAAAAAGTTTAAGTCACTTAACGCCGGTACACACACACACACACAGTGCCGCGGCATCCCGGCGGTATTTAAACTGAAAGATACGCGAGCGCGTTTATGCTAATGCAAAATCATGCGTGCGGCCTCCTCCGCAGCGCGATAATACAAGAGAAAGGGAGAGAGAGAAAAGCCATCAGAAAACACACCATTTTGTGTTATTTCGAAACGTGATTACGCAGATCACTATTTATTTTAGAAAAATATTCTTAAAATTTGAATATTTTGTGATTTCTGTGATTTTAGCATTATGTTTATATATAATTGAGATAAAAAAAATTAACTCGAATTAAAGAGGGAATGTATTATAATAATCTATATATCGATTTATAAATATGATATTTGTATTCAAAATACAAATATCTGGCTTCTCTTTTATTTTTTTTTTAACACATGTTTAATTCATTGTGCATGGCAGTCAGTCTGCGAATTATTTGCGATAAAATAATAGATCCTCGAAATTCGTTCGCGAAGACGTTCGAATCGAGTTCTTCCACCATCACGTGTCGGGAGGTATTTGCAATGATTTATTTCAGAGACGGGCAACCGTGCCGTACAGAGTCTGGCCTGTAACGCCCCACAGGAACCTCGACATTATGCGAGGGCGTATATGACTCTGAAGTTTCACGAGGATTCCGATATTTACTGCCTCGCGTGCCGGATAGAGTTCTTTATACCGATTTTACGTACCAGCTGTTGTGCTTCCTATCCGTAACTCTGACTTTTCCCCGGGAAAAATATAGGTCGCGCGCTTCGAGAGCGTTCCTGGGCGTGACAGTTTGAAAGAAGAATCATCATTATCATCATCATCATCATCATTATCATCGTCGTCGTCGTCGTCATCATCATCGCGACGAATACACTCTCTGTCACATTTAATTCCGTCAGTTACATTTCAACAGAAGTATCGAATCGCGCGGCGAGCGGGGGAGTTCTGCTCGAGTTGCATCTGCCAAAAGTTGGATATATAGAACATGGCCGTTAACAGTGCCATGTTTCACCAAAGTATACACTATCGAATGACTATCTTTCGCGTTACTGCCTTTTCTCGCGCACGTTCTATATATTTCTAAATTTATATACGCGCGACTATACACGTGTACGTGCGGAAAGTATATATCGTTTCAGAAACGCGAGATGGAAAATTAATTTCGCGCGCGGGAAAGATCAGAGATTTTAACTTCTTTCGTGTTTTGAACATTATATTTAGGCGCGATGGGAACCATTCGATATGTCGCGCGGCGAAAGGATGAGAGTAAAATCCTATGGGTTTTTTACGGCGAGCCAGATGGCGGAACACTATATAGAAATCTGTACTTCGAGACGCGAGAGGAATATATGTATACGCGTTTTTCCTATAACGATCTTATTTGTTTTCATGTCCGAATCTGCCGACGTTGCGTATGAAATTTAAGCGAGTCGGGGAGGAACACGTCATTATATATTTTATTTCCGCGGGGGTCGCGCACAATCGTGTTGTTAGTTAGTTTCTCCCCCCTGATAACGGTGTTTGTGTTAAGTTTAATTGAAATATATTTTAATGCGGGAAAAATAATCTCACAGGGAGGAGAATACTTTTCCAATCTAAAAGCAAATAGAATATAATCATCTCGAGAGAACTAGAAAACGCGTACAATGTGTATATTCATTAATGAAGTTTTAACTTGCGCTTCTCTTCGGCAAAGTTGTGCCGGTCGCAATTGGGAACACCTGCAGCAAAATAAACTACGAGCACTTTCACGCATTTTCATGGATTTTGTTCCTCTCCGAAACTTGAGAAAGCGCTTCTTCTCTCGCGACAAAACATAAATTTAATTAATGCGCGATATAACGATAATCACTTAAGTGAGTTATATTACAATTAGGTATGTGTTAGGCCGCGAGAGCGTATTCACCGACGTGGGGCTTTCAACATCGCCGCCGCGCGGTGACGACGCTCGGAGTCCTTTTATCGGCCACTAAACTGCCGTTTCGTTGTCACATAGCGGGGCGCAAAAATGTGAAGCAAACGCCCAACTTCATCGCCGCACACAAGTGCCGCAACGGGAAAGTGCCCGGGCGCTCTTTACGGCTCTCGGCAAGAACTTGGAATATCTTCTCCCGGAGAATGGGCCATTCCGTGATGAGAATTACTGTTCCTTCTCCCCGCTGCTGTCTGCGACGACCATTCGTTCGGCGCTCGCAGCCGAGAAAGTCATTGTTCTAACGTGAATTTTCGTCAATTAATCGTCGCGTTCTGCTCCCTCCCCTCTCCCCCTCCTTCCACGTCTCTCGTCCCATTCATCCAAATTAAATCGAGACGGAATGGAATTCCATTTAACGTGCGAATGCGTCCCGGCGATTAGGTTTCTCCGGGCTGTTGCGTGTCGACCGCGCCGCGCCGCGCTTTAGACGTTATTATCCGAGTTATTTTTACCTGGAGGTTCTCGCGCGATCAAATCGACGAAGTCACTCGCGGGGGTGGCGGTGGTGCGAGTCGTTGAACCGCGCGCGCCGCTATACTCGAAATCCTTATCGCGGACGTAAAACACGTGGCGGTTCTTGTGCGCGCCGTTTTTAGCCCGTAACGAGCAGCGAATATAACGACGACCGGTATTCTCGAGCACCGACTCGAGACCTGATACCGTAACTATTCGCGGTATCGGTTTATAGCGATATACTTCCCTCCGGGCGACGATGCTTCGTTATACCTGTATGTAAGATTCCTCTCTACGGAGGAGGATTCGCGCTGTTCATTCGCGGTACATAGACATGTGGCGTAGGCAGGTAAGGTTGTAACGTGCCGAATCGATCGTTTCGCAGTCATTATACGCGCGCATGCTGCGAATGTGAGCGATCTAAAACTAGTCCGGAGGGATGGAAGACCGGTCGGGGGCAACAGAAACCGCATGACGTTTTGAAAGTTTCAGCAGCGAAACGCTCGACGCGTAGCAGCAGCACGTATGGTATATCCGCTGACCGGGGCTACGAAATTGTAATTGCTAATCGACGCCTCGGTCGCGTTATATTTGCCGCAGCCAAATTGAATTCGACCGCATATCAAATTGATCCATAATACGCCGAGCCGGTCTCTCTCTTTCTTCGATATTTTTGAATCGTTAATTGGAATTGATTAATAATTGATTTCTGCAATTTGCGCGCGGCGCTCACTACTAATTCATTAACCGCTAATTAGAAACGATACCACAATTAATTTTGGGGCCCGAGCTTTTTCCGACCGCACCGAAAAAAAGAGATGGGCGATAATCGACATTAGTTTTGTTTTGTTTTGTTTTTTTTTTTTGGTTTTTTATTTTTTTATTTTTTATTATTCGAGAGTTTTGTGTGCACACTGCATATTTACGAGTATACGGTCTTTTAAAGTTCGGCTCGCTATTGAGCCGCCGGAGCTCCTAAACGTCGTACCAAAAAAAAAAAAAAAAAAAAAAAAAAATGCATATTCATCAGTTTATCATTATTCGAAACTCTATATTGTTAGCTATTCTTCGCCGTTGCATTTTGCGCGAGAATCACCAACAAACGATTGATCGTCAGAAGATGATTTTCGAGAGAAGAGTTATCTTTGTACAATCTATCAACTCCGGCTTTTGTCGGTCTCTTTACAACGCTATTATTGTAACGATAATATGTAATCTCGTAGCCCGCGATGCTTTCCTGACGTGCCTAATCTAGAACGTCCGTGTGTAACGCGCTTTGGGCGCTAGACCACAATTCCGAGGGAGAGCGTTTCAGGTCATGTAGCGAATGAAATTTGTTTCGATTGGCGGGCATCGATCTCCCGCGCGCGCGCGCAAACTATTCCTTTGACCTGTGCATTTTCCCCGGCAGATTTCATCGTCGCTCCTTCGAAAGCTCTCTCTCTCTCTCTCTCTCTCTCGCTCTCCTCTCTGGCATGTCCACGGCGAAAGCAAATGCAGTTCGCGTACGGAAGCGCAGAGTGCGGTCACGACATCGCGATATACTTGAGTGGAAACTAAACTATGTTCGATCGCGAAACACGAAACAACGGCATGCATACTCAACGTTGGTTCTTGCGATAGAAGATAACGTCGCGCTTCCAAATTGCCATCGTCTCTGAGTACAACTGTGCTGTCGATACGCGCGCGTAATTAAAATTATTTCGAATCGGACATTAATATGTTCGACGCCGAGCGTTGTTCGTAACATCATCGAGTTTGCCAACTTCGCTCGCGAACGCGCACACGCGGTTAAATTCATCAAAAAAATTCATTTATTTTGCTCGGAGCCGCGCATCTTTCCACGAGGCAGAGAAAAGGTATTCTCCCGGCGAACATCACCGGGCCTTGCAATTTGCTTTCTGATTACGTCACCGACTCTGAAAACGAGCGCGTTTCCGTCGGTCTATCTCCCGCGCGCTCTCCAGACCGACCGCTCCTCTGTGTGTTATATTGCCGGACGACAAGCGTGATTACCTTCGTTCCAACAATGCCGCGGTCGCTCGCCCGGAAAGGACGCGGTCTCAATTCCGTGAACTTAAAATTTCATGACAAAGAGTCGTCACGCGGCGGCGACGTTACGTTTAAGCAGTTCTTCGTGCGAGACGTGCGCGCGCGCGCGCGTGCACACACACGCACACAAATCTCCGCAGATACGTATGTACATACATCTCTCGCGTCCCGAGTGCCGAATAATTAACGATCGGCCGCCTGTTTGTCTCACATATAAGTCGAGCTTAGTTATTCTATTAAGCCGCTCGGCGCGGCCAATCGGCGCGTGATGCAGCTTATACCGCGTTCGCCGCGTTTACCGGGAAACCGGGAACGCGCGCGCACAGCCTGTATACGAAACACGCAATGTGATTACGTGGCGAGAGGGAGGGGGGAGGGGGGGAGACGTGAGGGGAGAAGGAGGGGTAGGTACATACAAATCTCAACAATAATTTATCTCACGGCGGAATCATCGCTACCACTACTGTATATATACAGGTTTGCGCGAGATATCGAGATATATATATATATATATTTCGCGAGTAAATATTAGAGAGGATTGTATTAAACACGAGGATGCCAAATATGCGGTTTAATTAAATATTTCTGTATAGAAGTAATTTTACGCTGCGCGCTCCCGAGATATATATATGTATACATATAAATGTTGAAGATGATCTAATATAATCGGATACGTATATAAAACGTACATACACACTTTCTCACAATTTCGACGCTCGTTAGTGACGAATGATTTTTAGCGACTCGTCATGATTTCTCTTTGGCGCGCGAGAGAGCGCTCGAAATAAATAGACAGGATTATGAATGTATTCGCGCGCACAAGCGTCCTTCAGGATCAAGTAGATTTGCCAAAAGGATTACAGAGTGCGGGACGCCATTATTTCACAAAGCGCGGCGAAGGATGTTCGTCCATATCGATGTTAATCCACGGCAGGGGACAATGGGCGCAAAAAACTTTAGCAGTTTTACGCTCGATGGACCGGAGGCGGCCGCGTTGCCCATTCAATAGTCTAGACTTTATCGTTGAAAGTAACTACGAAAGAAAAGCCGTGGCGCAACCACTTTTTATACGGTTAGAACGTGGTATCGAAAGATGGACGTTTTACAAGGGGTCAGAGGTCAGTTCGAAAGAGCGCGAGTCGAACAACAAAGATGGCTCTTTCACAATCACCGCGACCGCGTTTCGGGTTATAGAAAACTCGCGAACGGTTTTGTTGTCGGTTTGTAATATAATTTGTTGCTGCGCAAGTTGTAGACAAAATCAGCGAGGCAGAGATTACAATTTGTCGTCGAGAGATTTGAAAATTTCCGAGTGAGTTTTGCAGACGGTTCCAGTAGTGCGCGTCGAGAGCGCGTCACAAGAGTGAAGTGAAATCTGCGAGACTTTGAAAAGAGTCTTTTTTTGTTTTGTTTTCGAGCGCGGGTCCACCGAGTGGTGCGGTGTTGAAGCGTGCCACTCAACAAATCGTTATAGCATTTTCCTGTTATGGAAAAGGCGCATTGTCTCCAAAAGCTCGTAAAGAATAGGTCAGGAAAAAAAAAAAAACAGAAAAATCTGGAAAGATACGTTGTCGTCCATATGTTATCTGCACGTACATATTTGAGACGCCTCGTCACACAGAAACTATTCGTAGGAGTCTCCATGTGTTACATCGCAACACACACGGAGACGTTTGAAGATACATCAGTTTGGAAGACTCTGCAGCAACAATTATTTGTTTAATAGGTTATTCGCTTCTGCTTGTATTGATTTTATTGCATGTACACAAGCGCACACATCTCTCGGAGAGAAAAATAGAAATCAGGTCGTTCGAGCGTTATCCGTAATAAAAAAAAAATTAGATTTTCATAATTAATCTATTTGACGGAAAAACATTTTTCGAACGAGCGAATAGAAATAAACGTTTTTTAAACAGTATTTTATATTAATTTTCAAAACTTCGTAAAATTGTTTTATCCGGCGAAGAATGTGCTTTTTTTTTTACAAAGCCGCGCTGAGCGGATGGTTAGAAAACTAGAAAAGTAAAAGTAACTTTATCGCGAAACGGTTTTGCACGCTATTAAAGCTCCCACAACAAGTCCAGAAAATCGTAATATCGATTTTCTAATTCCCCTTGTGCCCAACCGTTACCGGCTTTAACGCCTGGTCTCTGTGCGGCATGCGAGCCTTTTCCGGCCCAGATTATCTCCGTAATATACACATCTCATGTGTATTTCAAAGAGACTTACCTTGTTCTCTTAATTCTTTAGCCAGAGAAAAGACGAGTTTATTACAGAGAGAGAGAGAAAGAAAAAGAGGATTATTTCGAGATTATTTTGTGCCATTTGACTTGGAAAATATTTATTAATTACTTTTTTCATCCGAGAGACGGGGGGATTATGTTTACATGTTTTTATGTCGTACCTCTCTTGAACATTTACTCAAAAAAAAAAAAACTTGCTGACGCGAAATAACTTTTTTTTAATTCGCGAGAGCGTATACATGTATATACAGCAGTACGTTGATTAATAATACCTGCATATTGTGTGAAATGTTCGGCATCTGCGGCGTTCTTAATAACGGTAAATCTCGGATAACACGCCTCGGTTTGCGCGATATAAAGTATCGCCCGTGATACTTGTCTCGCGATAACGAATCGCCACCGCCGGCAAAAAACCACCGTCGGCTCGCGATGCGGGAAACCGTTGGGGAAGCTTTATACTTCCAATATTATCTCGCCCGCAATTTCTCACCGGAAGTCCGCCAAGGCCCGTTCCTCCCGGTAATGTTCCTCGGGCTTAATTCTTCTTCGCCGGACTTGTGTGATCTTTCGACCTACATTTAAGAGGGAGGGAGCGGGGGTTTTCCGGAGAATGCGATATGCCATTATCCGCGGTGGCGAGACCGGATTTCATGTTACACCCCGTGACCATTACAAAGGCACACACACGCTATCCCGCGGGGAAACTTTACAAAGTAATCTTGTTTATTTACCTGGAGAATCCGACCTTCCATCTGTAAATTACTTCCGAACTCCGCATCCACCAGTGACACTTGCTTCCTTCGGCTTCGCAGGTGTTCGCGACGCGGGAAAGCTTCGGAGCTCAATCGTTCGAGAGCCCGGGCTCTTGTAACTTCTCTCTCGTGCTCGTCGCGAAGAAAGTTACAGAGCGGACATCGATCCCTCTAAGCTTCCACTCGTACTATACTACACGTACACAAAGTACTCGAACAAAAAACCAAAACAAGAAAAAAGAACAACAAAAAAAAACCGCAAGTAGATACGTGTACGCAGTGTGCGAAAGTCTGTGTCGGAGCGTAATCTATCCGGCCTTAAAATAATTCTCTCGCAAAGCTAGCGCGTGTTCCCTTAACGCGCGCAAAAAAAATCTTTCCTCCTCCGATGGTTCCGGAAGAACGAAGCAACGCGCGCGAACTTGTTTGTGTGTCACACGATCCCAGCTGTCTTGTCTTTGAGACGCGTCGTCTCTCTCGACGGCGTGGGCGCATTGTGAGCCAAAAATAGAACCACACGTGGGAGGCGTTAAATTGAGACGCTCGCGTTTTCTTAATGAGAAGATAACGGGGCGCGGGATCGCTGGGAATCTGGTTGTGCATTCCTTTATGTGTCCTCAGTCGGAAAGGAACGCAGACAACGATGACAAGAAAACGACGCCAATTCCCGGCGACGACACTTACACGACGGATATGAGACTCATGGGATGAAGAGAAAGAGAGAAGGAGAGAGGAGATAGAGCGGAAATTCTGTCTGAAATGCGCATGATGAATGATCTGTCAGGTGGCTGTCTGTCGGTGCAACAGACGCGGTCGCGTAAAAGTACGCGAGCCCCGCTGCTTTGAAAGTGTGCCAAAATATGCGCGAAACTATGAATGACCGCGAAATGCTGCTGTGTGTATAAACAGCATCCGAATGCGCTCTCGCCCGTGTCTCATCGCGACCGCGATCTCACGTTACGTAGCGTAGATACGCGCAAATTACGCGGCAATTTGCGCCCCACATAAAAAGATTTAACTACTAAACGCGATAAAATAGTTTTTGTTTTTTTTTTTTTACGCGAAAAGAATTTATCTACTCAAAAACTTTTTCTCTCACCGTATACCGTTACGTTTTATGTGTAGTGGCGCGAAGGTATATTGCATTGGTGTACAGACAATGTTCTACTAATCCGTTTCAATAGCTTTCAATATCACGCGCCGAGGGGATTATATTCGCTGCGTAATATAATTTCTCGGAGCGGTTGGCGTCACGTTGTTCTCGACGCGTGTCGATAGACACGTCGCTTCTTCCTGAAGCGGCTTATTGAATCTGCAATCGTGTGTATGACAGGAACCCATTGATGTTTCGCGTCCGGCTCGAATGTCAGAGTTGAAGATGCGGACGAACGAAGCTCGTAGAGCACGCTGCTGACTCCTGCTGGGCAACGTCGATGGGTTACATGTACCGGGGAAAATATAATATTGTTAGACACGCGTTTCTCTTTCCGTCTCGCGGACGATTTTCACCGCACAAATTGAACCGGAGATCCGTTAAAAATTGAAAATTGTTATTTCAACGTTTCTTTGGATGTTTTTATTTTCGAAAAATTGTGATCTATCGAAACACATGTGTGCGAGTGTTTGCGTACGTACGTGCGTGCGTGTGTGTGTGTGTGTTTCTCTTGCACGTTTTATGCTGACCCGTTTTACGTGCGCTAGCTGTGGCTTGGTTTGAGATATGAAAAGTAGATTTTCTCACGCCCGCAAAGACGCTTTTGTAAACGTCAATTCTAAGTTACTACGTTCCATGTGTATTCGGGAGTGTATATTCTGGTATCCTCCCAATGAGAACGTCAGTGTAGTTTGCCAGTTGAGCACTTACTTCCACGTCGTGGGTCAAAGTGCCTCTATGCGAATTTCGTTGGAATAGAGAAACGTTCAAACACATTTTATGTTCCTTTCTTTACGCAAGACGACACACACGTAGTTTTTAGACACACGCTCGTTTTTATAGCAAAAAAAAAAAAATCTTATTTGTACATTATTTAGTGAAGTTACAGATTACAGCACAAATTTACGCAAATATTAAAAAAACTGATTATAAAAAAGTGCAACCGATAAAAAAGCGTTTTCCCGTCACATTCTTTTGCGAGAGAAGTTTTGCAATTTAAAATGCAATGAAAAGAATCTCAGCTTGAATTAGCTGACGTTTAATTTATTTCTAGTCGAATATCGGTGAGAATTACTTTTGACTTTAATTAAGTTTCAAAGCGATGAAACTTGTTCTTCGAAGCCGATCCTAAGATGTGTCTGTATTCTTGTGATGAGATGACAAATAACTTCTCTCGGATTCTTTGAAATATTCAGAGTGGCGCTTGGACATTACTTTATATTTCTTCATTAAGTACGAAAATATTTAAATTAAAAAAAAAAAATAGTAACACTTGTTTCTTGTTTTCAAATCACATCCGAGAACAAGAAGAAAAAAAAACTATAGAACCTTAAATAGGTCAAATTTCAAGAAGGTGAATGAGCAATACAATTTTTGTTTTACTTAATTTAAAGTCTATTTACAGATGTCGGTGTAGCACGAATTCGATTGCGTTTAATTTGCTAGAAAAAACTAAAGTGTGTAAAACGCCGACACGATATAATGGATTTCTGTATCAAATTTTCAGGTAAAGAAAGTACTCCAGTTCGAATAAATTTAACAGTGAAATGTTATTCCGAGCTGCAATAAGCTTTTCTACGTATCGTATTTAATCTGTTAGACCGGAAACGTTTAATTTTATAGCGCAAAGATACATCCCCGGTGTGTACTGACGAGATCGATCCGGGACGCTGCTGCGTCTAAACGAGATCCCGAGTATATATATCGGGGTGCCGTTTCCGAAAGCTTTTAATCAGCGAATCGAAATAAAGTCCGCGGAAACTTTTTATCAACGTTAAGTAATGTCGTAAGGTGATGTCGCTGATTATCGGGAAGAGACTGCTGAGCGCGCGGCTTAAATCGCGTTTCCTGATTTAATTAAACGTTTCGCGAAGCGGAGTAATTTCTTTTCCGCAAACCAGATCTGCAAAGCGACGTTTCGTAGAAAATCGACGCGCCGGTAAATCAAATCGATTCTCCTGTAAAATCGCGTGTATGCCTGAGTCGATTTGTTGATAACGCGCTTCATCGTGTTTACCGCGCCATTTCTACAGTACTAGTTTTTTTAGTTAAGAGCGATTTGCGCGCATATTGCCTGCTATATATATATATATGTATAAAGCAAGAGCTTTATGGCCAGCAAACATTTTTACCACGGAACCGGAAGTGGAGAATGAAGCGCGCAGCTTTCGGCTTGCTCACTCGTAGTTCGTGCGTGAATGTTATATAAAAAATAAAACCTTGCTGCGAATGTTCTGTGTAAGTTAATTGAGTTTGCATCGTTCTCTCTCTGGGTTTTTTTTTTTTTTTCTATTTATTAATACAACGACTGCCGTTACTGTTGCACTATAGTTCTGAAGTACGCTACGTAACACATGTCCATTAAACGGCAGAAAATTGATTTTATTCATTCGAAGTTTGTATCGCGGTTACGTGGGGAAAAAAAATGTGATATTTTTTATATTGCTTTATGAATTTGCCACTATAATTTCGCGATTCTCCTGCGCGCGTCGTGAATAGAAAGCCACAAATTATTGCATTATTGCTTTTTTCTTTTTTTTTTTAGTCGATAGTTATAATTTATTAACACACGAACGAATAAGATTGAGATCAATCGACGTTAAGCGACAAAAAATGCAAAAACAAGAAGCAATTGAGCGCCGAAAATAGTTTCGCGAAGAATTTTAAATTCCGCGCTTCCAACTGTCTATAAACGCAGTGCACAAAAAAAAAAGCTTGCACGGTGTATCGTGAATACTTGATAGTACAAAAATACTGCAATATCCGATAACGATGTAATCAGATTTCCGTGATAAAAACCTATTGCCATGTAGCAGACACGCGCGCGCGCGTTGAAATATTTTAGTTTATTCAAACAAAAAAAATAAAAATAAATTTAGCACGATCGGTTGTGCACTCGCAGAAACCGTTTGCGACCGATACACGCTATACCTACTCTCTTCTCTCCCGTATGTATATGTACAGGAGGAGTTAGCGTATCGGTCGCAAACGAAGAAGCGATGCCGGCAACCAGAACTGACGCTTCTAATAGAACTTTTCGGCGAGTTCGTTCGAAACGCGATTAGGATCGCGTATCGCAACTTCTGATCGTCAAAGATCGAACTTTCAGCGGACGCGCTCCAATCTCTATATATCCATCCGTCGTCGAAAAAAAAAAAAAAAAAAAAAAAAAAATCGCCGAACCGAGGGAACGACTTGGAAACTTCGCTGCAAACTCAATCTTCAAGATTACCAATACTCGCGGTCTCATCTATATAAACTTGTCTGCTTGCTCTTCCTACGAAGAGCGAATCGCCGCATGTATCTCTCGAACTTGTGCCTGTGCTTTCTTTCTTTCTCTCTCTCTCCCTCTCTCCCTCTCTCCCTCTCGCTTCCTGTACAGCCAGATTTCGCCCGGGATAAATTACTTCCCGTCTAGGATTATCTGGTCGTAGTGACACCCTTACGTTCCCCCGGATTTCGGTACGCGCGTTAACGTCTGGTTGGAATAAAACCGCGATACCTGAGATTTTCTTGTCAGCCACGCGGAGCGTGCTAACGTGTAACAGCATAAGGCGACTGCACTGGGGAGGAAGAGGCGAAAATACCGGCGTCTACTTTTCGCCGCGCGATCGCGTTTTCCGTGCGCTTTCCCAATTCTTCCCTCGTTTTCTCTCAGCATGGCTTTTATCGATCCGACCTTATTTATATGGCGCATGCCCGATCGCGCAAATATACGCGGCGTCGTTTTGAACCGAATGAATTTTACCTAAATCGTAAAATCGATAACTCTAAATGCTTCCAGGATATTGGTGAGCGCTGAAGGGCTACGAAGGGATATAAGTATATCGCGTCATGTTTCATTTATGGATCCTTTAAGCGTGTCTCAAGAGAAGGTTTTCTTACCAAAAACTATGATTGAATGTCACTTTATGACATTATACAGCACACGCGGCAATTTACTTGTAGTTAAAAAAATTGAATTACTAGTATTGGACTGCGCAATTATTACACATTATTTATTTTGAACACAACAAACATTCAAATTGGACACATTCTCAAACAGGTTGCATTAGGAAGCACTTTTTTTTTTATAATTGAACGATATTGATCAAAATGTAAAATCAATTTTTAAGTGCAAAAGTAATGTCTGTCATAAAGATTTTTTTTTTTAATTGTGTAAAAGCACTTTGATTTTGCAAATATAGTTACATTTTATACTTTGCAAAAAACTCGCGAATATTGTTGAATACACGTCAACAAAAAACAGAGAAGAGCCTGCTTGACTCAGATTCGCGAATTTGTTAGCAATATGTTTCGAACCTTATTACGATTCGATCGTCGCTTTTGAGATGGGAAACCGAGGAGGAAGCTGTCTTCGGTTCTACCTGTTCCGCTTATAGAAGAAACGAGGTTCTAGCGCATGTATTCGGGCCAGCCAGAGCGGAGAGCGACTTTACGCTGCGCCGGCCAGGAACTTTCAATAAGATCCGCGGTCCCCCGAAACGCTGCCGAGAGTCTGCCTCATATATATGTATATATATATATATATATGTATATATTATATAGAAGTGAATCCGAGTCGTGCCGTGCTCGTTCGCATGGAAACTTACACGATCGTCGAATCGAATTCCGAATTCTTTATCCGGTCCGCCGTCGTCTGCGTCGTCAGCCACTATCGAGATCCCCGCCCTCAACTTCGCAATCTGTAACCTGCCTTTCGTTATATCACGAACTCACGGTTCGCCGTGAACCATCACGCAGATTTATGAGTAAGCTTTCCTCATTCCGATACGTACCGATTCGCTCATCGTTCGCAGAGAGATTCGATTTTTTTCTTTCGCAGCCAAAAAAGAAAATTCTATAAATATATAAATTTGAAATCGATCCGAATTGTTTCTTTTATCACCGAGTGATATTTACGTTTTAAAGTCTCTAAAAGTCCATTTCCCGTCAAGTTTTTTTTTTTGTTTTGTTTTTTTTTTCTCTCGTCGAAACTCTCTATAGTAGAGCATCAAAGTTTCAAGGGTGCACTATGCAGATTTTCTCTCCTGCGAATTCTGAAGTACACATTGTTAATAACTACATAATAATTTTCGTGTATTACAGTTTGAAATAAATAAAAGCAAAACGCGGCGGAAAAATGTTTCAAGAGAGACCGTAAACTTCTTGGGAAAAAATTTTTGTCGCTTCCCTCTCCGGCTAAAGTCCTGTCAACGACTTATAATTCAGACTTTTTTTTCTCACGTGGGCTTAATTAAACTTCTAAAATGTTTTTTGCGTGTGCGCATATTGCAAGTGAAAAGCTGAATTAACAAACACAAGTAATTATTGTAGAGAAACTTGGAGAAACTTGGAGAACGCGATACAAAAGATTTAAAATTAAATATTACGAGCAAACGAAAAGGACCCGATGAGTAATCAACAAACAAAAAAAAATATCAACGGTGCGTGACACACCCGCACATACGAAGCATGATATAATTACACGTAGAATGTAATTACCTTAATCGTTAAAATGTCTAGAAGTAAAAAACACGCAGCAAAAGAGGAGCAGAAAATTAACATCTCAAAAAAATAACTATTATGCATATAAGAACGCACCGCAAATGTGAATTAAATACTAGAGTATGAATTTAAATAGAGAGCGTTGAAAAATCTCATAAAATCTTCTTTTATGTCGTTACACACAACTTAACTTTTGAAGTTTTTTTTTTATCACCGGTTCCCCCCTCCGTCAGTTTTGTTTCCGCACAAATTTGTATTTAAGTGGCTTTTATTATTTTCTTGTGGTTTACAAGACTTTATTCGTTTTTTAGCTTTGTTCCTATACATATTGGTACTTACTTTTTACCAATATCGTTCCGAATTACTTTTTACTAATATTTAAATTCTAGACATTTCGATCTATGTATTTCGTTCCAGCTCTCTATAATCATTATTATTTATTTATTTATAAAAAAAAAAAAAAAAAAAAAAAAAAGATTGTGGTACATTTAGAGAAGTTTGTCTATTAACGTAAAAGCACTCGTTCTTGCGTTAATTTTTTTTAACACAGTTGTTTCACGTGCATATGGAAATATATACACGTTCATTTTAACGACTTACTTTTTGTCAGATATAATTTGTTTTCTGTTTTTGCAAGATTGTTCTTGCGCCGTGAATTTCGTTTCGTTTCAGGAAAAAATTCTCACATGGGTTGCGATATTAATTTTATTTCACATTTTCGATGGCAGAGTTATTATTTGCGAAGCTTAAAAAATTAAAAAAAAAAAACAAAAATGCAAGTTGCGACATTAATTTGTTCCGGATCAACGAGAACATAATTTCGCCGTAACAATGGCACGTTCGATATTCATAAACACGTTCGAATCCAGCTTGCTATTGAATGCTAATTAGCTCTGGATATGAGATTATTTCTGTATTTAATTACAAAATATACATGATATGATTTCACGCTTTCTTCATCATTTTATTAAAAGTCATCTATGATAATTTAACTTCTTCAATTTCAATACATTTTTTTGCGACAATTTTTACGCCTTCGACATTTATAAACGCGGCACAGAAACCACAAAAAGAAAGAGAAAAAAAAACAATTTTATAATGAATTTGTTTTTCTCATAATTTAAAGCGAAAACGTTTTTGCGTGCGTTTCGTGACCGAGTCAGGTGCTCGATCGATCGAACAACCCGAAGGTAGAATCGCACAGACTTCGCGCGTTCAAGTGTTTTCTCGGCTTAGAACGTAGGTAAAATCCCGGTGTATATATACATATTGATATTGAAGGTGTTATCTTTGCGCCTTTCGTTACTGCGTTAACCTGACAATGTATCCATTTACGATCGCTTTTTTTTTTGTTTCAGATAGCTCGCGATAAATGCCATAGCGCTATTTACGGTTCGCAAACGACGATAATATCCTAGTGGCATTAATCATCTCAGCGTTTCTCCATTGTACGTAAGTTCATTCTGTATGTACATGCAATATATGTATACGTATCTATATATATATATATATATATATATATATATATATATATTCGCAATAATCTGAAATTAAATTAACTTTCGAGTTGAGAAGGAGAGAGAGAGAGTTTGTGCGACGCACGTATATTTCCGCGCGCGAGTATGTGTGTGCGTGCGCGCGCATGCGTAGTTTTTACTCAAATTTCTTATTAGCGCGATGCACACGGTGACGAGGCGTGTAACTCTACGCGGCTGACTCACGGCAACGCATCAAAATTGCGTCGCGCCAACAGAAATGAAAGCTGATACCATCGATCCGTTACCTAGAAATTTACCTAATACCTAGACCGGTATGGTTATCGGTTATTATCGGCACGGAGCGGGGAGAGCACTCGACGCATGATAAATCAATGACTCGCGGGCCGCGTTCTCGATAAGACTCAGCGTATCGGTTACTCCATATATTTGATTCAGCACTCTTATCGCTATTCCACCACGGATATTGCCACATACGGCGATTAGATGCTGGTCTTGCCGCCTTGTCGGTGGTAGTGGTGGTGTTTCGAATACCACCGTTCCGCGCTTTATGAAATATGGGGCAAGATGAAGCATTTTCGATACACAGGTCGAATGGCGAAACCGACGGCTGACCAAGCATACGCTCGAAACTATTACGCGCGCGCGTACATATATAGTCTGGGTGAACAGAAGTTTAGGTATAAATTTCGCGTTTATCTTCTGTGATATCGGTGATATAAATTATGAGATCGCGCACGCGCACGCAATGTATATATTATTACTCGCAGTCGCAATTTGTAACGACGCGATCAATTGTAAAACTTTTTCCGCTCGCGATGCACCACTTTTAACTTTTTTTTTTTTTTTTTTTTTTTTTTTTTTTTTTGTCGAGATGACATTTCGTCGAATACACTCGACGGCGTGAAAAACGTACGTCGAACTCTCGTGCCTATTTTCAGTTTTACGCCCCGGCATAGTGTCGTTGGAGAGAATGCGTATTGCGACTGTTGCATTCGCAACAATGCACGCCTGGACAGATCGAGTCATGGTGTGTTCGCGCGTTTGTCACATATAAAAATAAAAAAAAAAGGCTCGATTGATCGCTCGCGTCGGACGAAAGTGCGCGGGGATTGTTGCAAGTCAAAATTCCTGCGGTTATATATCTGCGAAACAGATAATATCTCTCTTTCTCGCGAGCTTAGAGAAACCAGCAGCACAGTTGAGGCTGCTAGTTAACGCGATCGTTGAAGCTCACATATGCATCTGACGTGCATTCCTGACGGACGGCGATGTCCGATTAAATCCGCATGCTATTGTTTGCGTCTGTAATTACATCTGACGAAATTCTAAAGCAAATGTTCAGCGCGGGTTTATTTGATTCCGGTTGCTATTGTATCGCGAAAATGGCCGTGACGTCACAAGCGTGGAAATTAATTTTCGCGTTCGGTGTTTTCGCGAAATATATATATATATATTATCGAATCCCCTGATAAGCACTTTCAGAGCGCGGCAGCTAATTTGTTCTATTAGAACGTTTGCTGCGAATCGATGTCGGATCTCGCCGGGATTTGATGACGTAGATACTAATTTGTAATAATTGACGTCAATTAGACGGACGCTCGCCACAATATAAATGGTTCGTATTAATGTGCTGCCTCTTTTCCTAACAAACGAAGGAAACCGAGAACGCGCGAGAATATAAGGATCGCGTATTTATCGACGTACATATATTTATTTACATATATATATATATGTATATATATGTGTGTGCGTGCGTGTTATATATATATATAACATATATTTATATATATATTTCCATCAGGATTCTATCCGTTTACCTTTCTACTCGCTTCCGAAACGAAAATCCGTGCGGATTTTCGCGGACCTTGTAGGAATTGTCGACGTGTCACGCGCGCACAAATTGTTTAAAATTCCGCGCCCGGTTTGGCCGTTTGCTAAATTCAAAGGGCTGCTCGTATAAATTGTCCAGGCGCACGCGGTTCGTGTATGGGCGACCGGTTGTCGGTTGCGTATGTCCAGAAAATATCGGCGCTCTGCGAATATTTTGCGATTGCGTCCTCCACGAACGCGCGCGCGCGACGATGAAATCCCGGGCGAGAGAGGAACCGATGGAACGAGGAGTCCCTTGAGCTTGTCCGTCCCGCGCCACTCGTGGTAATTCGATACCCTCGCTCGAAACTTGTGCCATCTGAATTTTCCTAACGCGTTTCGTGCCGCGAGAAACTCTAGTCTCGTTTCTTATGTATGAAATACGTATAATTTGCGAATCAAATATTCACATATTTCAAATCGATATGCGCATAAGAACGAATTGTTTCGTCGTTGAAGCGACGACTTTTTCCTAATTGCAAAGTCATATTTTTCTCGGTAGTTGTTGCGCTATCCGCTAGTAACATTCTCGTGTTCGCTAATATATGATGATTCGCGTGTCGTAAGTTGGCGTGAGCTCGCCCTAATGAGATTAACGTGAGCTCTTGATATAAAGAGGATTCGAGAGGGGTGATCTGGCGAAACCGTTGGGTATGTGCGCGACGCTCTCTCGGTCGGAATTTCGTGAGCTTTGATGCGCTGAGTTGATTATTTCCTCAGACAGTTTTTTGTTTTTCACCGTTGTAACTCGAAGTTAACTGCACCGGCGAATTTAATCGCACTTTCGTGTGTGACAGATCTAATTAACGTGAGCGCGCGCGACTTAGCGATGATATACGCGAAATAATTTATTCGTTTCGCGATATTAATAATTGGATTATTATGTATCCTAACGTCGGGGTATCATGTGCAATTTAATGTTGCGGTATAATAATCTTCTCTAAGGTAATATATAATAAGCGCGGCGCGAGCACCGACGTATATATCATCACATCTTCGCGAGAAATTCATATCGCAAGACTAACAGAAGCTGAATTTGATCGTCAGCGAAATGACTTCGGGCCAATTTTACTCCGATTTCAAATTCTTATTATTGTACACGATTTTTTTTCTTTTTTTTTTTTTTTTTAATACGTATAAATACAGCCGTAGGTTTTCCACACGAATGAGCGATCGGTTCTTGCTTCTCGGGGATTTTCTGTAAATTACACGAGTATCGATCGTTCTTATATAACGCTAACGGGGAAAGTACTCTGTAAGTTTTTATTTTCAATGTTTCTAAATGGACCGGAAGACCAGACAATTCATGAATAATACAATGCACGGAAAACTCGAGCGGCCTGTAGAATAATGGATGATAGATCACGAATGCGCGAAGAGTCGTCGCGCTGCTGCCGATCTCCGAAGAGAAGAGAGAGAGAGAGAGAGTGAGTCGTCGGGGTGACACGACGTATCCCCCGACGGTGAATCCGTGGCGGCAACAAATCGCCTAATCAGGTGGATATATGACGGATGGGGAGGTGAAATTGGTTCCTGGCCGCGAGTAAATCTCGCGCGTGTCAAGGTGGGAGAGAAGGTTTTCACGGAGAGAGGAAGAAATCCGGATGACGAGGGGAGGGAGGGGGAGGGGGAGGGGATGAAAGAACGACGCCAGATCGATTTCCTGCGGGATTTATGCCGCTATTTTTTATCCGGCTCTCTCTCGCTCGTCGGAAGACGTCGCCGTACACACACTGGCGTCATGGCACGCCGGAGATAACATCTACCGGCATGGCCGTTTTTCAGCTTGCCGCCGCCGCGCGCCTTCATTTCACTGCGCTTTTGGCACGCAGCAGCGCGAACGCGCGTCGTCGTCTCCGACGAGATATCGACGCGACACCGTTCGAACTTCTATAATTAATTCGGTTCGACGATTCTTGGAATCGGGCCACGTATACGTACAAATCTCTCGAAAGACACGAGATACTTTTTCGATAGTACTTTGTTCCGCGAATTGAAAACAAAAAAAAAAGTTACGGTTCATTGAGTCGATCACAGAGAGAACCGCACAATCGTGTCTTGTGCCCGACCCGTTTTAACGGAACGGGATTCCGTATATTTTCAGAGAGCGCCAGCACACGGACGCGCGAAGGTTGATGCAGTTAATCTTCGTGCATAAGATCGCGTGAGTTTTTAATGTGATTCTCGTGCTGCGCGCTAGTTTCCCCATTGAAGTTACGGGATGGGGTTTCCAACCTGTCTTGAGACGAGACACATTAGAACTTTTCTCTATACTTTCTCGTTCTTTTTTTCTTTTTTTTTTTTTTGTATTGTTGACATTATAACTTTATTACAATATAATATTATTGGAGAAAGTTCTGAATTTTTCATTCTTTCGTTCTGCGGTCGCATATATAAAACGATCTTCTTCTTCTCAAAGTAGTAAGTGAATAATATTAATTTAAAAACTATTTTTTTTTACAGTTATTTCTCTCTCTCTCTCTCTCTCTCTTCTCCTTCAAGTTCATAATTATTCAGAAGAACATAAGTGTTCTAAAAATTGTTTCCCTTTTGTTCCTTTTTCACAGTCGGATTTTATTATATCAAGCGTGATAAAACGGGTATGAAGCTGTGCGATTTTTCCCGCAAAAGTCTCATTATTCGAATATGCTTTACATTTCGCGACAATTGGTCTCTTTTTTTTTTTTTTTGTTCTCGTTCACACGGTAATCGTATTTCGTGTGCGAGCACACAGTTATCGCGATAACGTTGTATAATCAGAAACGGTCGTCTCTGGTGCTACATAATGCAATCGGATCGATGACGATTAACAAACGGCAAGTTGGCGCCGCGTATCGAGATATAATTTCGGCTCGTATTCGGCGAGGGAACGGCGCGGCGCGCTAACAGTGGAGAGACGGCTCTTCGCGCCGAGGATGCGATTTATCACTCATCGTTGAAAATGGCCGTGACGGTGCAACGGTACCGTATAATAGCGCGCGTATATATTCGCCAGGTTCCCTGTGCGGCTATCGCCGACCGACGCCGCCGCTGCGAGTCATCGATCGCACGCATCCTCATTTTCCGCGCGATTTTAGATTACCATTCGTGAGTTTACGGTCTGTCAATAACTGCGGACGGTGATATTGGAAATTCTCGGTGACGAACGTTATTGCACTATCGTTCGATGTACAGCTTCATACCCGTTTCTCGTTTCTCCGCAACCGGGGATGCTCTTGTTCTCGGCGTCTCTCTGTCTCGTCGTCCCCTCCCCCCATATATATATATATACACACACACACACACACATATATATATATATATATATATATATATATATATATATATA
>QVNV01013988.1:0-47735 GCA_014825455.1 Pseudomyrmex pallidus | reverse complement strand
GTCGCGTCGTCGACTTTTCGAGCGGGAGCGCGCGTGGTTTCGTTAGCGGCCGATTCCGATTCGCTCTCGGAGCTCAGATTCTTCACGACGACACCGGAGGACGGGCGGTATCCTCCGAATTTTTTCGGCCGAATTTTGCTGATGGAAAACGGCGCGACCGACGGCGGAAGATCGGCCGATTTCGACGCGTGATCGCGGGACGTGAAGTTCCGAAATCTGTTAGTTCTAATTTCGTTCGGTCCGTCTCTGTTCTGATGGGACAAACGCGTGGAGCACGGCTCGGACGCGGAAAAGGATCGGTATTGTCTCCGGGACATTTCGATCGCGGGCAAATAATCGTTGTCGCGTCTCGATCGGTCGACAGAAGACTCGTTGGGATCCGATTTGCCAGCTTGCGAAATCACCATCGCTTTGTTGTCGCAGTCGGACGAACTTTCCGAAAGGCGAGCTCGCGCCCTTCTTCGAGCTCGCGCGTCTTTCGCTCTAGTCAAGGAGCTCCCGGATCCTGTCGATTCCCTGTCTTCCCACTCGTCCTTCTCCTCGATTCGACCCGCCACTCCCTGCAGACGCAAGAAAAGCTCACGTTTACGGCAGATTCGTCGACTGAGCGCGGCCACACGATCGGCTACAAGATCGAACTCGTCCGGCGACGGTAAGTCCTGAAGTCGTCTCCTGAGATCGGACGGGGAACTGTCGCTGGAGTTGCTGGAACCGGACGCTTGAGCTCCCTCGGACGCAGTGTTAATTACCTGTCCTGTCCCAATTGGTGTTAATTGTCGGTTAATTCGAGATCACGAGGTTAAATCTAAGTGATATTAGGAGAAACGTTGTAGTTCTTTTAATTTTGAGAGTGACTCGAGTCTTTAAATTATTTTCCACTTTCGAGTTCTAATGTGTGTGTGTGTGTATTGATGTTTCTATTAATTTCTTAGGAAAGATTATTTATTCTAGAATAATAATGATAATATTATTATTAGTATTATTTATTTCAAAATGATATTATTTTATATTGTGTAACATACACACGCATATTATTACGTTAAATTCGGTTAAATAACTTTTCACAAATGTAAATAGTATTTTAATATTTCTTACGTTACATAATTGTAATATTGAATTTCTGCAACGGCGGTGCATTTTGTTTTCTCTCTAACTCTAAAGTATATATTTATTTTAAGCGTCAAATGTCACGTGTGTACAGCAATAGGTTATACGTTCAACAGTATGTTCAACGAATTGCAACATATCTGTGTTTTTTCGTGCATCATTTTACTTTCAAACGCATTTATCAAATGCAATGTATTTTGTAAAAAAAAGGAAGATATGAAAAAAGTTGATAACATTCCTAGAAGCGATAGATGTTTCTTTGTACCTTTCCGCGGCGAAGATAAAATGACAGTTTTCACTTCGGAAATGTTTTCGATTGCAATCTCATCGCTTTTCATATCTTCTCCATGAGTTGGTTGTGTAACAATTCTCTATTTATACACCAAGAAACGTATATGTGTTATGAAAAAATAACGGATTATATTTTTGCGTTTTGCACGCGAAAAACATAAGAATCTCTCTGAGATGATAGAATTCCAGATGCGCGGATTTAGGTGCGCGGCTACGTATTGAAAGAACAATATCATTGTCTTATTCACTTTGTAAAATTACTAGAATTTTAATATCGAACAATTTTATTTTAGCGAAATTGCGTAATTACGCACAGATATTTGTGATTACTTTATCACTATATTTGCTTTTAAAGCAGATACGAAAGGCTTTCGATACAATGGCTTTTATTTGATCATATTGTAAAATATCATGTATAAAATATCTCTAAAAAGCTATTTCGTATTTGTATGGAAATCGGAAAACAGAAATTTATCCAACGTATGTACATTTGTTGCAAATTTTGAAATGCGACATTCACAGAGATAACGTATGTCCACGTGTAAGTTACGTCCCAGTTAGATATGTTGCAAGTCAACGTATTTTTGCATTTTTATCGCAACGTGTGGCAACCGTCGATGTTTTCAAAGGTAAACGACAAAATAATTGAATTACGCAACACGTAAATTTTTTTAATGATTGTTATTAACATGTTGTCATTTTATTCTTTTTTTTTCGAAAATAATGCAACACACAGAAAGATTGAGAAAAACTTTCGAACTGTCTACGTCCAATACAATTTTATTTATTTATTTATTTTTTTTTGACATTTAAAAATTATCAAAAGATATCAACGCAAGAGATCGGGGAGAGGAGGTTCCTAATCGAGGAACGAGGGATGATAAACTCGAGGGGCGCGCGCGAAGAACCGAGCAATTTGCATTCGCGTCGACGCGCAATTTCCGCGATATACGACGAGCGCATTACGACAAGCGCGGGCTTAATGCATCCGACGGATATTTGCGTTAATGAATGCGTTGCTCGCAGGAACTGCCTAAGTAAGCCGGCGATCTCGATAAAATAAAGCCGGTGCCTTCGACACTGTCTTGTGACTGCCGCGCCGACACGTTGGTTGTTCTGATTGCGCCAATTTGATCGCGCCCGTCAGATTGCGTCTGTTTTAAGTTTAGAGAATATAAAGCGTCGCGCAGAACGGATGCCGGTTTGTCACAAAACCACCTTGCATGCGCTCTGCAACTTCGGGAAAGTGCATTGAGATTACGAATAATTCTTGCGAAAAAATTAACAATGTTTTTGAAGGAATTCTAATGTAGAAAATTCTTTAAAGAGGAAATTAAAGAAACCTAAATTTCCATAAATTATTAATATAAGAATATTTATCGACGTTTAGACTATCACAAAAAGATAATGCCATAGACATTATTTTTTTTTGTCGTCTGAATAAACATACAGAGAACTCAATACTGTCGAAGACGCTATTTTGCAGGGGAATTGCGCTAGAAAAAGATAGATAGAGAGAGAGAGAGAGAGAGAGAGAGAGAGAGAGAGAGAGCGCGCGGGTGGGTGCGTGATAAGGAGAGAGCGGTGAAGCGCGCGTCGCATCCGCCGCGGTTTCTCTGGCGGCGGTGAGAGCACCGGCACCAAAGAGGAAAGTCTAGCTAACGAGGGAGCCAAGAACAGCTTACTTGGCGGAGGCAGACCATTTTCGAAAGTTCGCCGAGTTGTGTAACAAACTTTACTCGGGATTGGTTGCCCGAAGGGACGACGGGTGGGGCCGCCGGAAGTGGGAGACGGACTGAAGAGACAGACAAGAAGGGGAGACCGGAGGGAAGAAGACGAATAGGGAGAAGAAGATGAAGAGAGAGAGCAAGACCGAAAGAGAAAGAGAGAGAGAAACATAGAAGGGGAGCAGAAGATAGTTCGACTAGGGTAGAAGAGAGAGGCGCGAAGGAAGAGAGAGGCACTCACCGAGTGTAGGTCGACAACTAGGAGGGAGGTGAGCGAGAGACGCGGAAGAGATCCTCCGAGAGAAGAGATTCAGTTAGGATTCTATATACCTGATCCACCGTTATACGTCCGACGAGCTACGTGCGTCCCCTGTAATCGCAACCGATCCCCGGGCGCCTCTGGGAGAGAAGGCTGAAGGCTATCGGTTGATAACGCGGAAAACGCGACTTAATAACTCGCGTCGCTTTCCATTATTCTCTCGACGACTCGACGACTTTCGAGGTGCTTCGAAATAATGGCAGATTATTCGTGGCGCATCTTCCCCGACGCGCGTTCCCGACAGGAATATTTCCTCCGATACATAGATTGGATTTCGATTCTTTTTGCATCTCATTGATTTCAATAAATCTTTTTCGATTGTATTCTTTTTTTTTTTTTTTGCAAAGGAAATAACTCGCGACAGATCGCGGATCGCAAAACGCAGGATGCACCCTGCAATCCATCTATCCTCTCTTCCCTTCTCTTCTCTGTCTCTCTTCCCTCTCCCCCCTCCCTCCCCCGCCGCCGAGTATTCCTAATTCCGCCGGTTGCGCGGACGTCAAACAAACAACCGGCAATTAAATGCAAATACGGCTAATGCGTTCTGGGTCGGATGTGCAAGTCACCGCGCTCGTTATGGAGATCCACCCGCCGGCCATGTTGTTTCGGAGCCCCGCGTGTTACATTCCGCGGTCGATATCGATGTGCCTGCCCCGCGCTGCCGGCAACGAAGAAGAAAGAGAGATGCCGCGCGCGGATAACGCACGTCCAACAAATAGCCGCAAACAGTGAGTAGCGCGGAGTGCCGCGCGATCTCAACTCTGTGTGTAAGGAATTTCTTCTCTCCAACCCTCCCCGCTCTTCCTTCATCTCCGCGCGTTTCTCTTTTTTTTTTTTGTTTTTGCCGCGCAACGCCCGGCGTCGCAGAAAAGAAAGGGTTATTAAGCCATTACGAAGGCGGCACGGTGTTGAAAGCGGCTCCTCTCTCGCCGAGTCTCTTCTGCGGCTCGAACGGATAAAAGAGAACCTGGGTATACATATCGATATCTCGGCGATATGAGAGCGATCAACGTTCGCGGAAATAACGTCGGAAGGGGAGAGACGAACGTCTTTGCACGTCTATCTGTGAGATCACAACGGTACAACAAAGCGTTGCGCTCTGTCGCATCAAGGTGTAATTGCTTTCTATATTGAATCGCGATGTGTAGAAGAAAGTCGCAGGTTTTTGGTAAAGAAAGACACACACAAGCGTCTCTTTCGACGTTTTGAATTCTCTATTTCTCGTTCTATTTTTCCGGAGCGCGTGATAGCTTCGCGAGAAGCCGCATTGGCGCGCTCTCACCCCGCGCAAAACCGACTCCGGCGGTCTAATCATCCCCCCCTTCCTCCGCACGCCGGAGGGCGGAGAGGAGCCGCATATCGCGACTTCTTATTAGAAGATCAAGGGGATCGAGAAATATCCGTCGACGCGGCCGCCACCGATTCGACGAATTCTCCGAGGACGTTGATCCTCGCCGTGGCCTATTCATCCCCCGAGATATCCTCACCGCGTGATCGGCGCCGCGACGCAAACCGACGCCCGCAGACAGGGTCTTCCTTTTCACGCGCGGTGTGCAGACGCGGATGGGATTCACGTGAACTCGTATGTGTGTATATCAGTGATTCTCAAAAAAAAAAAAAACAACCGCAATTTTTACTCCAAACGATAATTCTACAAAAATTCGAGAACTTTTCGACAGTAATTCGTCTGGCAAATTTTATTTATATGTTTGACACATATATATTAAAAAAATACAAAGAAAAAATATATTTCGTAAAAAAATATTCCCCAAAAATTTTGTTTTTCAAAAACACACGTTTGCGAATTAGTTTGCAACATCGTGTTGTCGCGATAAACGGTCGATACATCGTTTCGTCGAGAAAAGAAATTTGAGAACCATTGTACGTCGATCCCCGCATTACGCGGATTGGTGTATTACTGGTATCGCGTACGAAGCCACGTTTCGCCAGTGTGTGGAATAGAGCAGATTACGAGTTGCGCGCGGCAGAGTCTGCCGGATTTGAGGGCTCGATCGCGTGTATGTAATAGCGGATTGAGACGTATTGAGATTCCAAGCGCAAATTTCGAAGGCACGACGTTCTACGTTGCAAATATTAGTACAGCGGCGAAGCTGCAACCGTGCGAACGATATATTGTTGAACAATCGGAGTTTTTTTTTTTTTTTTTGAGTAACGCGCAATTAACACACACGTTTTGTTTATTTCACATCGCGCTTTTGCTTTGCTTTTATGCGAGAGAGTAAACACATCAGCTGCTGATTATTTGGACATCAGAGCAACAATTGCCATCAAGTGGTTGGCAATAGCACGTGGCGCTTGCAATACGGAAATCTTGATGCGATTCAACAGCATTCGTCAAGGTCCGTGATCACCCTTCGAAAAACTCAGATAAAAATCTTGTTGCATTAGACCCGCGTGTCTAAGCCAGTCGGGATACATTATTGTTATACTTTATAATTTTATTTTGCTATCGTAACGATTAAGACGGGGACTGTAGAAGCAAAGGCGTCTCGGATATATATTTTTTACTGACATCGCAAGCAGTCGATGAAGGGATTAAATAATCGCGCTCTCGAAACGAGGTTCTCACGCGACGCAGCGGACAAATTAGTCCCGCGCGTGCAACGACGAGGCGGGCGGGGACGACTCTCTCTCGCAAAAGCCGCGCTCGGATTCGCGCATCGGTCCAATAAAAGCGGGACCCCGAGTCAACAGTGTATCTCGTGTATGAGTCCGACTCAATACGGGGCGGAGGAGGAGAGACGGCACGGAATCGCGTACTCCGCTGCTACACGGGCGGAACAATGCGACCACTCGGGCACGAGCATTTAATTGTTTCCGCTCCTGTCCGCCGTCGTTTTCGTTCCTGCGGAACGTTTCTCTAAGCTGTCTCCTGCCCGCTCGTTAGCGAGTTCCTCTCTCGGAACCGGAAGACGTCGACGTTGCAGAGCGTCTCTCCTCCGCCGCCGGGTTGCCATCCGCCGCGAGGTTGCGCCGCCGCGTCATCAGCCCGAAACGATTTAATTTACTTATTTCGTCGAGTTTCGCGGCGGGATCGCGTTAACGAAGCCGGAACACGGAGATCCGCGAGATCGACGCGATCTGAGAAGATCGAAGCAGCAACTTCTCAGTAGAATCTTCTACGAAAATATGATCGAATTAACTTTTTAGAGAAGTTACGCACAAAAGGAGTTGAAAATAAATTGGCGAAAATAGCAGATACAATCGCACGATGTTGCAAAAAGTTCTCATTTCAGATTCTGAGACGATTTGTACGTGATAAAATAGACACACACACACACACACGCGTGAGAATTCTTCCGATATTTCAATCATTTTTCGCAGATCCATTTCTTTGTTTTAACGGAAACTTCAAAAAGTACAGGCTATCTAGTTTTATATACTTCTTTTCGTGCAGCTTTTCAGCAAGTCTCTTTGTTCCGGAAATTTTCGCAAATTTCGACAGATCGTGGTATTATACGTCTATCTAACCCGTATGTATCTAACCCCAGGCTTGAATTGTGGATTCAGCGCGATGCTGAAGGCAGAACGAGGTCGAATTTCACACGTCGTCACGCACCGCGAAGCGCGGTATGCAAATATGTACAAAACGTTCCCGGGAACGTTTTATCGGCCGTCATTCTTCCGGTTATGAACACTTATTACAAAGCGGGAAAACTGCCTTCTCTCTCTCTCTCTTTCTCTCTCGTCTTAATCATAGAATTTTCAGCGTTTTATTTCGATGTGCGCGCGCGCGAAACGCTAAACAAGGCTATTAAGTGCTAACATGGAATTAAATTGCAACTTAATTAACGCACTGACATTACATTGCACGGTGAGTTTCAAGCCGTATATTTTTTCTTAATCGCACCGAAGCACGTATATTTTTAAATACCTGAATTTTTTTCCCTCCAAGATTTCGATCAAGTTTTTCTTCGTTCAAGTTTTTCTCTATGATGATTAAAGTTTGAAGAAGTTTGCGTAAATATTTCGGAAAAAGAGAGACGCCCCTCAAATCCTTTTAACCTTTTGCAACCCGAAGGAAGAGTATCGTCTCTTTGCTAGAAGCAAGCAAAACTCTCAGTAAGCTTAAACATTCTCTTTGTGCTTTCTACGAGAAGACATGCATAATCCTGTACCTACTTTCCAGTCATATTGTCGAAAACCGCCGTGTATGCATATATCGCGCGCGCACGCACACAGTGCGTATTAAAACTTTAACTTCAAGAAACACATTAACGAACATTTTGCCGCTAATTACTTACTTGCAAAGACCGCAGGTACTCGGTTATTTTTACATATCGATTTATTTATTTTTATTTATTTTCAACGAGAAACACACAAATCGTTTGGAACGCAACTGAGCTAATCAAACGAGAACTCGATACGCTGAATCGCAATTCGATATGTTTCAACACTAAAACATCTTCACATCAATGTAATAACATACGTTGGATATTGCACAATATCGAGATTATCGAGACTCGGGGCGACAGACGAATATGTTTACGACAATTTGTTTGCATGTCGTTCTTGAGTGTAGGCGAAAAACATGTCTCGAGTGTGTTTTTGGACAGTCGTGACGTCACATCGCACGGCGCTTAGCTGCAGTTCGGACGCTCGTCGAATCTCGCCGCGCTTTTTCGCGACAAGTAAATAATTTTCACCCGCAAAAACAGGTGTCGGATGTAAACAACGAAGAGACAAGTGAGTGTACATTACGTTTTTGAATCAATCGCGGCTCGTAAAGATGATTATTTCGTTGAATGTAAGCGTTCGTTCCCGCGCGAATTTTGCCGCGAAAAAATTTCGATTACGGCGTTTCGCTAGAGAAACGCGCCGCGCGCAGCGACGATCGATCTTATATCGTGTTTTACGTAAGATCCGCGCGATCGTAACTAGAAGCCGCGTTTTTCCGAGCGAGTAAGCGAGTGTGACTTGAGAAATTGCAAGAATACAAGAGCGGCCGAGTGCAAACGTCAACGCAGCGCCGACAAATTGGACAGCGGCCCGCCGACTAGTGAGTGAATTAATTCAAACGAATATTTTCTTATAAAACTTCGAAAAGAACTAAATAGTTTTGTGATCGTAGAAAGGACGAAAGAAAGATCGAATAAAAGCGAACGAGTGGGTGAGTGAGTGAGTGAATGAATGAATGAGTGAATGAAGACAGAAAAAGAGAGAAATCTATATTTAGAGATGAAGTATTTAGAAATATAATTCAACTCGAGGATCTGACGCTGCGCAAAAGTAAACAAAAGTCAGCCGTGTTGCATTGTTATCACTGTAGTCCGTTGTCCAAGTGACAATTGCGTGACGACCGCTGGTATCTTCTATCTGTATATTAACATAAATATTTACATAAATATTCAGATAAAGTACAATATAAAATTCAGATATTTGTATAATGTAAAAATGAGCAGAAAAAATATTAGAGATAAATGTTTCTCTAATTTTATCTCACTTAAATCGGTTTCGTACAACGACCGGTATTTCTCGTGTTACTTCTTCAGTGAAGTGCGAAACGGGCACACATAGTGACGCGCGAACGGAAACGGAATTTCGGCGGCGAAGGAAGAGAAGACGGTGGGAAGAGGGAAGGGAAAAGGGCTTGGATTTCACACGTCGCCACGCACACGATGGTACGCGGTATGCAAATGTGTACAAAGCGACGGGAGCATTTTGCAGCCCGTTGTTCCTGCACCTCTCTCTCTCTCTCCTTCTGTCTCTCTTGTTCCCTTTCTTTTCCCGCACGCGTCCTCGCAGCATCCCGCGGGTGCTTTTCCTCCCGGGTGCGCGCACGGCGCGCGAGCACACAAACACACACCCCGTTCTCCGGAGGAGAGATACGGGACTCCCGCGTCGCAACCCCCACATTCGACCGCCCAACGCCCGTGCAACGACCGGTCGGTCGCTCAGTCGTTCGGTCCCCAGGCATTATTTCGCTCGAGGCGCCAGGAAGCGAGGAAAGTCGCGTCTACGACGTATGAATAAAATATTATTTTCGCCTCGCGCCGCAAAACGTGCTCCCCGCGTCTTCTGCCTGAGCACTAGGTTGCGGACGAATCGCGTGTAAGTTGCCGCGAAAGAATTCCGGGAAACGCGGTGCTCGATAAAGCATTTAATGTGAAATAATGTTGCAATATTATAATTTTTTTGTTTTTTAATAGTATCTTGAATTTGTGTAACCGATATGTTGCGCGCGAACATGATTTTCTTCTGCCAGAAGAACGACGAATCTTGAAGACGCTATATAATTCGCCGACAGAAATTTATTCGTGTTTTTAAATTGATTGGTCTTACAATTGCGTTCGTTCGCATAAAGTGCCATAGATTTCGATCGAAATTCCGGCATCGTCATCCCGTAATCGTTGTATCGATGGGCCGGTCAGTCGCTAATTCACCCTAAGATTTTCACGTGGCGCACGCGGCGCGCACTGCAAGGGGGCACGGAGATAATATCATTAGGGCGCGACTAATGGGAGAGCCGCGAGAATGATTGCTCAAACGTAGAGCGTATTTATCGCGTAGCGGAGCGCACTGGCGCGCGCGATGCAACGTGTAATGTATTTTAAAAGCGTGCCTTTCGAGGGCGGCGTCAAAAGCCGATGTAAAATATGATCAAATAAAGCGAGGCGGGAATTAGATTTGGCAGGCTCTTTCTCCGTGCCGGCGCGGAGCGACGACCCGGTTGTTCCGTGTAGGAAATTCCGTTGAAAAAAAAAGAAAAAAAAAAAAAAGAAAAAAAAAACGCGTCCGTCCACGACGCGCGGCTACGCAAACGCGCGCGAATTTCGCTCGTCGCAAACTTATCGGTTGCGTGCGATCACAGCGATTTTCTCTTTGGGGTTTCTTGTGAAATTTGTGTGTGTCAAAAAATGTGCTACAATATATTTTTTAATTAACAAATGTTAGGACAAGACTTTGATGAAATCGGACTTATTGTTAATCGAGATATAGAAGATACAAAGTATCTCAAAAGTTGAAGCCGGTAATATTGACAATAATGAAAGGGAAAAAATTCTCTGTTAATTCACCAAAGCTCTATCTTATTGTTCGTAAAAATGATTTTTTTTTTAATCTATACTGCACAGCTAAACTGAAATATTAAAATACGACGAATGGTTTTTTATCAGCTCGTCACAATATTGCACTTTTTATAAAGATGAAATCTTTCGATTATTGTTTTTTTTATCGCGCGAAAAATGAAAATGTTGATAACGATCCATATATTTTTACATTTATTATTTATCTATTATCTGATATTATATTATATGTCTGATCGGGAAAGAATGTTTTATCCTCTGACGCGAGCATTTTTGTTAAATCAGTGAAAATACGTTCGCGAAATCGAGTCAATTAAACGAATGAAATTTTACGATCGAGATGTACGTGTCAATTGAGATAATTTTGTCTCGAAACGCGAAGAATGAGAGAGTTTCGCTTGCAAATAATAATTAGCATTCGATAATTCGCAAACGCGCGTACAGCACCGCGGACAAAGTCTGAAAGCGCGTTCGACTCGGCGGTCTCAATCACGGCGATCGCCGCACCGCAAAGGGTTTTAACGCCGGCCCAGCAGTTACTTCAGAGGCGATCGGCCCCGAGGTTGTTGGCAAGATTTTTTATTATCGCTTGCAGCCACCGGGATACCTCATGGAAAAAAAAGGATAAAAATTACCGCCTCCGGTGTGTTAAGCGCGTTTCGCGCTAGTTTTACGAGATGGGAAAGAGAGAAAGAAAGCGAGAACCCGGGCGGCGGGCGCTGACGGGACCCATTGACGAAGACAGAGGACAAACGTGTGTCCGTGTGTGTGTGTGTTTATGTGCATTTGTGCGTGTATGCACGTGTGTGTGTGTGGGTAGTGGTATGCGCGCCGGGGATGCCTGCATGGCAGGCAGGTTAATACAGCAGCGCGTAGAGTGGAGGGTGGCTGCTGATGTAATTTTTGCCCGTTTGATGTCTTTAATGGAATCAGGCGCGTATCTAGCAGGCGCCACTCAATTTGCAGGGTGCGACTAATGGCTGCTGCGAGAGGTAGTCACGCGGACCCGACTCGACGAATGCCCGAGCTGTGCCCACGCTCTCGCTCCCCGGAGCTCGTATAGTTTTCGCGCTCTTGGCGCGACTCGATTCGACTCGCAATCTCTATAGGCTCGGGTCCGTCCTCTGTGTAGCACCGACGAGAGATATAACACGGCTATAGGTGAGATAATCTCGAGATTCACACCGGCGCGCGAGCGATCATTTAATGCACGTATTCTTGTGATCGCCGCGCTGCAATGCGGAAACTAGCGCCGACCGCGGAGTCTCGATTTGAACAGATCCCAGAGCTCGAGAGCAAAATTGTTCGTGTGAACAATACTATGTCCGAACACAACACATGTATTTAAAACGGATTTATATATATCTGTCAGTGCGAAATTATAATCGGCAGATAGTAATAAAATAATAATTTTCATTAATTATGAATTTAAATATATTTAAATAAATAACGGGTAATGAATTAATTTTCATAAATCGATGCAAGCGATATGCGTTTTCTCGATTTATATAATATGCTCGCGTGCACTTGACGCATTCTGCGCAACAAATAATAACTGTAAAAATTTTTATTTCGAACAGATATAATTCTTTACAGATTATTTTTTACAGAAAAACGCGATTATTGTGGTAAAATGTATGTAAAAAGATTGTAGATGTATAGCTATGTAGGGTCCTGAGAGCGCGATAAGAAACCATCACCAGTCGTGATGCAGCTTCAAGACTGCAGCCAAATTAGATAGAAATTGTGAGAGTCGATATAGAGGCACAGGATTATTGAGGAAATTACGGAGAGTAATCTCTCGCGTCTGGAGATGCTTTCTTGAAGATTTTCTTGAAAGATAGAATTGCGATAATATAAAAAGAATATATAAACCGCGCGGGCTTGCGGCATTGCGAGGAACAAATTTCTATCAAATACGCGCGTGTCGAACAATTGCGAAATAATGCGATGATATTGGCAAAAGCTGTTTAATTTCGTGACTCTCGTGTTTAATCAGAATTAACTCCGAAATTCTCAAAATTCTCAGTCACGTACACAGCCACATTATTTGAAAAAAAAAACAATCAAAGGCTATTTTGAAAACTTGATGGTCCCTTTTTTCGCACAACTGCATCCACTTAGAGAGAACTTACACCGTTCTAATCGCGACAGCCCACGCTTCTATCACCGAAGAAATCGAGAAGAAAAAAAAAAAAGAAGCGCGGAAGATCGAAGTAGTTCAACGGAAAGCGAAGTCGGTCTGTATAGGTACCCTATAAAATATATTATGTCCCTCTCATTATCGCGCTATTCTTCGCGAGCGGTCGCGCGGAATGATAGCGCCGCGACGAGTGAATGTATTTAGCCGAACACCCTGGAGTCCGACCTAAATGTTTGACATTACCGAATTGCGTGAAGGGGGCGACGGCGCGGGATGGCACGTACCCCCCTCCCCCTCCCCCTTCCTCCCTTTCCTCCGTTTCGCTCGCCCGTCCTCGTAAACCCCCCCGTGCCAACGTTTCTGCCTCCGAAATGCGTTTTCACGCCAATTTGTCTCTCCGGAAGCTTTCACGAGTCTTTACGCTGCCCTCCCGATAGGCAGCCGCGTTTCTGGATGTAACCACGCACATTGCCAGACACGCCATCGTGTCTCGCTGCCACCTACCCTAGTGTATACACCCTAAACGCGTGTGCGATCGACGACGCTTTGAAAGAACAAAATAATCGCTTCGAAGATCGCGGGCTGCGAATTCGTCGAATTGATTTTTATGATTGATTTTTTAATACAGACGTAATTATCTACAGAAAGTTGTGTGTCGCGGAGTTGTATTCAATTGACACGAACAAAAGGCAACACAATTATATATATTTAGATGTTCAAAGTAAATTTGTTTTGATATTGTAAACTATGAGAAAAATTTGCACAAAGTAACTTATTTGTTCAGTAGTCTAGAAATTATTGCACTGATAAAATTGTGAGAAGTTACGTAGACGCGGTAAATTCGATTATATCGTTCAAAGATGATTTTAAAATAAAGTCGTCATTAATCGCGCAACCCTTTTCTTCTTCCAGCGAGAAACTTATTTGTTCGTGCCGCGCGATTGTAAGCGAATCCCGAGAGTCGCACGCGCCGCGAAGCTCCGTGGAATTAATTTAGCAAAGCCGCGCCGGTTTCTTAGGCATTACGCGAGGGGCGGGGTTGCGGTTCTCAAAGGACCGAAAGATCGTGGAGATAGCCGCGGCGGTTCCGCGTCACGGGGCCGCGTGTGTATAATAACGAGAGGAAACCCGGACGAGCTTTATTTCCCCCGAGGGCGCCCGCGGGGGCTTAACCGGTCGTCGCCCATTCGACTCGGGCGTAGCAAAGATGCGGAGAGGATCATATCGGAGCAGATAATTGGTCTCGGCGATCTCCTCTCTCTTTCTCTCTCTCTCTCTCTTGGTTATTTTTTTTTCCGGAACTTTCGCGAGTCCGGGGAATGTTTTAATTAAAAGCAACCGGACCACAGTTGGCGCGTCGCGTTTTCTGCCCCACCCCCGGGGGCAAAAGAAGAAGAGCTGGTGAAATCGGCGTAACAGCAGTCTTCTTCTCGACCTACTTGTCGAATACATTGTGATTCGAATCGAAAGTAAATTACAGCTATCCCTCTCGTGTCGCGCGCGAGCGATTGGTCTCCCTGGAGACGCGTTTCTCCTATCGTGACGATAAGGTGCTTTGCGAATCAGTCATTACATTCAATAGGTTTATACTAATTTTGAAATTTATTTCATAAAATATTATTTGTAAGATATTATCGAGAAATATTTTTAAAAATGTGGTTTTTTTTTAATTGAAAGTTATGAGAACGCAAGGCTTTTAGTGCAAATAAAGTTTTTTCTTTTTATAAAACCATCAAGAAAAATTTATCGAGTACTGAATTTGTCATCTTGTCAAAACAAAACGTTTTGTTGAACAAAAAACAAAAAATTCAATAGCTTTAGCAAATTTTTCTTGCTGGCCATGTAGTAACTAATCTTCTCGCTATTCGAGCAAATTTTTTTTTTTTTTTGAAAAAAACGTAACATCCTTTTGCGAAGCTGTCTTGACTAAAAATTCACAGTGAGAATTGTAGTAACTATTTGTAGTAACTATTTGTAAAATTGTAGTAACTATTTGTAAAAAGTTATTTTATATTACATTAGCTGTGTTTTCGCTTTTAACATTGCACTTTATTCGTTATCTTTTGTAGAGTGACGAATAAACAGTCGATTAATTAATACTCTTTTGATCTAAACAATTGGATATCTTCAAACGTTAATGCCATCACTAGTCATCAGTTGGCAGGCCGGTCGGAAGCCGGCGCAACGCCTATAGGTTTTACGGTGACGGCGGCATCGGCCGATGATTATAGGCCGCAGCTCCGACGGGCAGAGTCGCAAGGTCGAAAGCTCCGACCGGCCGATTGAGAGGTGAGAAGAAAAGAAGCAAGCTCTCGTGAAGCAAGCGCGCCCGAGCGCGCGCGCGAGAGACGAGGCATCCGCGTTCTCGCATACAGACGGCGGCCGATCAAAAGCCTGCCGCAGAAGAAAGAAATTCACCGTCGTTGGGCGAAAGGGTGGGGAGGGTGACGTATCAAAAACCGGAGAGAAAACAGAGACAAAACGAAAGAACAAGAGAACGGACGGGATAAAGAGACTACGTCAAAAGTCGATGGAGTGGGGAAGACGTGACTTCGTGCATGTCTATGATACGACGGAGAGAAAAGGGAGAAGATGGCCGGACAACAGGGGAAAGAAGAGCGAGTGTGTGTGTATTTGCTGTCATCGTGCTGGAAAAGCGAAGGATTTGTATTCTAGGAGTTTTCTCTTTGAGATACTGAGAGGAGGGGATAAAGAAGTAAAAATAGGGAACGAAAGAGAGGGAAAGAGAGACGAGCTGTATCGGACGAGCTCGGAGAGGGTGTCACGAGAGTGGCAAAAGAAAAGAAAAGGCGAGTGAGTACGAGAGAAGAAGAGAAGGAGGAGGAGTGCGAAGGAGGGTTAGAGAACGCCGTGGAAGATGGTCCGAAGGGAGGAGGAGAAGCGCGCGGCTCTCTCCGAGAGCGGGCAGGATAAATAAACGCGGCGCGCCGCCCTCTCATCTCGGACACCTCTATTTCGCCGCTCCTCACGGACGCAAGTCATCCTCCGTTTCTGGACGCGGAGAGATATATACTCAAGGCGGCAAGAGGCGGCGGGATGAGAGCCGCGGGTAAAGGATCACGGCCACCTTCCTCGCGTTCGCGATCGCAACGCGCTCGTCATTAACCCTTTCCCGAACGATACATCCTTCGGTAATGATCGCGCGAACAAATCGCTTAAATTAAGGAACGAAAAACATAGAGAGTGACGTTTTCAAAAATAAAGATTTCAATTTTCTGTCGATCCCATTCACGGTATGACTTTGTGCAATTTTTCTCTTTTTTTTTTTTGTTTTGTTTTAATATTGTAAGGGCGAAACGCTCGCACTTATTGATTCACCGTCGTATTAATATAATGAACCACGAAGAAGTCGGTAGTTTTTTTTTTTTTTTTTGCAAAAAGGTTTTGCGCTTGTATATTTATCTTTTGCTTTGCATCTTGAATTTAATGATTTAACTTGCTTGCGGTCGTTCGATTTTCGACGGACGATCTTTTCGAATGTTCGTTCGATTATAGTTGCGCCTCCGGCGCGATAGGTCTAATAATTGGCCGCTCATTATTTTTACCGGCTAATCGCGAGCGATGAATACTTTAATTGCGATTAACGCGGAAGCGATTTCGCTAATGATGCGACCCGCAGAGAAGTCCGCTTTCTAACAAGCGGAATTAGAGCGTCGCGGAAGCGTCTTCGCTCCAAGTGTCGAGACGTGGCGATTACCGAAACAAATCGGAATGTCGCGTGCCAAGAGAGATTCTTGACAACTATCTCTGCTCTTAGCATTTCGAATTGCGACACTAGAAAGGATAACATGTTCGAGTAAACTTTTCAACTGTTTATTTACACAAGTAGAAAATTATTCATGTACATCGACGAAGATTCAAAAAATCGGAACCGTTTATGAATTATTTACAGTAAAAAAATAATTACGCAATATCTCGTAATATTGCCTCGCATGGGTTCTGAACAGTATTTTGTTTAATTCTCACGAGTTAAAATACGTGATTAGAAAACTACTACTTTGTTTATTGAGAGCGTCTGCCTTGTTTCGTCTCCTCGCGAGCTTATACAAATGTTAAAAAATATTTGGTTACCGAGAAAAGAATTCACTAAATATGTTTTTTTTGTGTGGTCCAATGCTCAAAATAAACATGGGATTTAATGGTCCATTTAACCGGTGCGAGCAAATTTTGTGTTCCAACAAATATTGTCGCTATATTTTTCCGATAAAGCTAATGTTTCCACAAATTGCGGTGATCGGATAAGCATCTGCTGGCCACCCATTGATCGTAAAGACGGGATGTTTGTACATAATACAATACAAATACGATAAACTAAAATGCCGTGTGATTGCTTAGTATAGTGGCGCCAGACCGAGAGTTTGACGTGTCTACCGTTTTTTGAAAACGAGGACCCCCTCTGGTATGTAATACGCTTCGGATTAGGTCAAATCACTTTTCATCGCTTTTTCAAACAGCAATCTCGAAAAGAGGATAAAGATTTTCAGGAACTCTACCAAACAAGAGTTTGTAACGAAAACTCGACAAAAGAATTCGACGTTCTTGTTATTTTTTTTTTTTAACGCAAAATTCTATTCACAGAGCCTTAGAGACGGATAAGTTTTCCCGAAGAATAGGGTTGAGTGTATATTCGGGGTCAAGAATAAACATCGTTAACTTAAAACGAACAATGCGCGTTTTCAATGGACTTTGACATTATTTAAAAAATGTCGCGAGAACGTGTTTGCGATACCGATCGAATCGTTGCGTACGCGGTTTATCAAGGTGCGCGAGATTGGCCGATTCTTTAAATAAAAGAGAAGAGAGAAAGAGACACAGAGACACAGAGAATCGAAGAGGAACCGGAAAGAGTTGGTCGGTAAGGACCGAGGGGGAAGATCGATTTTCTCGATCGTGGATAGAACGGATCGCGCGTGATTTGCGCGATTACCTGTAATGACGTCCTGCCTGCACTAGCACAGGCCCATCCTCCCCTTTCGCACGCAACCCCCCTGATGTCTCTCGCGGTCATGCGCGATATATCCGCGTGTGTGGGTTCAGGGACGTGACAATGGTCGCTCATTATCGGCTCGCTATTGGCCCATTGTTGGCGGTGAGAGAGAGCCGGACGGGCCTTACCGAGTGCGGTGAGGAGTGATACCAGGTCGTACACCGCAGCAGCGGCGGTGACTCGTCCTTTTTCGACCGACGCCGGGGAACAACGTACACCGACCGGCATAAAAGCCTCGACATTTACTAGATCCGACTCGATATTTTCAAGTGGACGGCTTTGTTCGAAGGTTTCTTTTTTTTTTTTCTACTCGCACTGTATTGCTTTAAGTACATTGTTTGGAATAACGCAGAATCGTGACGCGCGAAAATCTCGCCAACACACGAAGCGTTCTCGAAAAAACAGACACCGATCGCGTTGACCGATAAAAAGATCTCGCGAAATTGACCAATCGGCAAGTCGATCACCAACGTGATTAGTCGTCAATTCGGCGAGACCTGCGACCCGCGTCTGCGTCTTATGTAAAACAATCTTTGCAATCATTACGAAACACGTGTAAGGCTGCGGTTGCGAAACAATCTTCGCGCGATTGCAAGTCTATCTAATTAATCGATTCGCGACGAAAGATAACAAGGAGAAGTGTATAAAGTGTATGTTCTGACGGCTCGTTTTACTTAACGAGCTGAAGATTTTTATTTTCTTGCGCTGGGAGGCGCGGCAGCTCGCGCGTTAATAATCCAGCTCGCTTCGCTCGGGAAAAACTAAGGAAAATAATTTCCCTTCGCGTCAACCGGTCGACGACGCCGCCGTTACCGCCGCCGCCGCCGCCGCTATCCTCCCTTGCCGATAACCTCTCCGTCGTTCCCCGTTTCGAAGCGCCCGCGTGCCGGCCATGCCGTAGCCAGAAAAGCAAGCAGAAAACGTCGGCAGACAGCTGAAACCCGATGGGCGCAGCGCCGGGGCGCGCTAAAACATGCAAAATCATGCAAATTGCGTTCGTTCGAACACCCACCTCTCCCTCTCACTCTTTTTCTCTCCTCTGCTTCTCTACCCTCCTATCCGTCGCCCGGCTCGTCGTCTTCCTCCGATCCCGTGCCCGCGTTCTTCTCTCTTCCTCTTTGTCCCGTTTCCTCCTCGTCTTTCTCTCTCCTTCTCTTCTTCCGCACCTCCTCTTTCCTTCTCTTTTCTCAACCGCCGGGATTCTCTTCGCGTTTCGCTTCTCTCTGTTCCGCGCGGCATCCACCGGGCGCTCTGTACTCCCTTCTCCCCTCGTCATCCCCCTGTCGATCTCGCTCGCGCGAGAGAGCGAGCGTCAAAAATGTTTCGACGATTGTGTGCCGCGGCGTTTGTTCCTTTATTTTTGCCGAGGGGGTGGAATACCGGGCTGGGCGGGGCTGCTGCCGCCGTTGCCGCCGCCGCCGCCGCCGGCGCGCACCGGGGGATGAAACCTCGCCCGCCATATTTACGTCTCTCTGTCGAGTGGGAAGCGAGAAAAAAGTCCGGAAAATCGCAAGGTTCGCCGCCGGCCGCCCCGCGTCCCCGTCCCGCTCTCTGTGTCTCTCTTCTCTCTGATAACAGTCCCGGCCGCGTCTCTTATAACGTCTGATATACCGCGCTGGAACGAATCGGTCGATCGCAAGAGAGAGAGGGAGAAGAGACACGTCTGGTGGTTTGAAAGATGTCAGAACAACGAATTATGCACGCTTTCATGTATTTTTATAGCAATTTCGCGAGTCTCTCGTTGTTCATTTTTCGTACACAGACATTCGCGCGGGTATTTTACGTCGCGTAAAATATGGGGAGGAAAAGTAGACTGAAGATGTGTAGTTTTTCCGCGCACAGTCTCTACTACTGCGAAATTCAGGCTCGAGCTTTTGCGAAGGGTGGACTTGTTAGTCCCACGCGAGCGCTGTCATACAGTCGCGTCTTCTTCTATTTGCGAGTAATGACCGAGCGTGCTGTTATTTAGAGTAGCGCGCTTGGGAAAACGTGCTAATTTTCAGAGTGAGTTTGCTGTATGTTCTCTTCTCTCTTCTTGCTTCTTTGCAACACGAGCGTAATCACTGTAATTCTAGGAACGCGAGGCGCTAATGTCGCAAAAAGCGCCGGCGGAGCTTTCGTAATTTCGTTCTTCGTCTTTCTCTCATTTAAGCCACACCACGCGCTTATATATATATATATTTTTTTTTTCTTAGACGTTAAATCGCAGCAGCTACGCATTTCTTATTTTGATTCTTAAGCGCAATGCTTGTAATTCCATTTTGAGTTTTATTTGCTCGAGTGTCGGAAGAAATCGATTAAATGACATAAACAAATTTCTTGACATTATAAAATTATTATAAAATTTGAACTGATAAGAGAACCACTTTAATAATATCAATTCTTTGCAATCGAAGTGTTTTTTTTTAATATTTAAGAAACATTAGCTTGGCATTTACTCTAGTTAAAAGAAAAATTCAATTTTCTCCTATCGCTCGATACACTTTGAAGAATATTCTTCTTGCAACATAAACACCGAACTCTAACACTTAGTTTTCTCTCGTCACGGGGACAATCCGTCTCCACATCCGTCTTTCGACTTGTTTGCGGAACGTGAAAAACCGGCGCCGCCGCGTCCGCGTCGCGTTTTAGGCCGTCGCGACGCCCACCTGCGCGACGCTATTTCCCGCATTTTGTGCAGTTTTTCCGAGCTTTCGTAATCCCAAAGAGGGATTCTGCCGGGTCCGCGTAATCCGACTGCTGTTCGCTAATGAAATTAAAAAAAGAGAGATAAAAAAAAAAAAAAAAAAAAAAGAAAAAAAAAAGAAATGAAAGAGCCGACGCCGAGGGGATTTGCAACGGCGTTGATTAAAACCGCGACGACGTATGGCTGCATTCAACGAACAGTGGATTTACGGGCGGCGCTCGTCCTCTTCGATATGTCACAACACACACGTATATATATCGCGCATTTCTCTCGCTCCCTCTTCTACGTTTTGTATATAATATATATCTTTTTTAATATACATATGTATGTACGATATATCGCGGCGACTCTCGAATGTACAGGGTGAGTCTGATAAAAAGTTTACCGCGGTTTTTTCGAAAACGATTAGAGACATCCGTTATCAAAATTGAAGGCCAAACGGGTACTTTAAAGGGTGACTTTGAGTAACCTCGTGTATTCGGTTTTTCACATATCAGCAATAAAAAATAATTGTTTTTAGTGAAGAGAGACGCTTTTTTAGTCACTGCATCGATAGTATTCGATAAACTTGATCAAGGGCATCTTTCGACAATTCAACCGGTTGTCGGATGCGTCAACAACAAAAATTGTAAGCGGCGAACTTTTTGCGAGACTCACCGTGTATGTACATGCGGGAGTCGCCGCGATTTTTTTTCAGCGCGCGCAGAAGAAACGGAATGACAAATATCTGAGAGTGCAGTTGCCATTATAATCGAACGCGCGTCATTCCTCATGCATAAAGGCTAATAATTTAATGCGCACGTGCTCCGTGGTCTTAACCGTCTCCGTTATCGAACGGCTAGAAATTATCGGCGGCGAATTGTCCCGCACAATTCTCCTCGAGGGATACGCTGCCTTCGCCATTTCAATATTATTTTTCGCATTTTTTATAAAAAAAAAAATTGAGAATTACGTGCCATTGTAGTTTTAGTTGGCGCACTCGACGATTTCAGCGAACATCGCGGATTGTTTAGTTAAATTTTCTTCTTCGTCAAAACCAAATATCGAAAATAATAATAATTAATTAGAAAACAAGCTTCCAAGAAAATCTAAAATTAAAAGAGACCTCAAAGTCTACCGGTGTGGTTGCGGTTTATAAAAAATAAAAATTAAAAAAAACTTCTTTATCTCGCGACATTTCGATTTATTGCAATCATCTTCGGCCAATCTAAATCTAAATAACAATAAATGAAAAATACATTCTGCTCATGTTTTAAAAATATTCAGCAAAAAAACAAAAAAATCGATCTTTAACTCTACACACGTTGGTAAACATATAAATTAAAAAATCGTAACCGCGTGTTAACCGTCGAACACACAGACATTTTTTGATAATAATAACTTTCTGAGAAAACAGGTCGCGAGTTGAGGACGAAGTGTGTTTTACTTTGAAGAAATTGAACAAAGCAAGATATTGTGTCTCGGAAAAGCGAGTCGCTCGGGATGAATGTATCAGACACGTATTGCTTCGCGTAGGCAAATCATCAAAGACGCAATAACGAACGTTAAGACTCTCTCAAGAATGTATGGCCGCGAATGGATACACACGGACGCGTGAAATCGAAGATGAACTGCGGATTTTTTTCTCTTTTTTTTTTTTTTTTTTGCGAGAAAATTTTATACGTCGGTGTTCCATCATGACGCGATGGCGACGACGAGAGATTACCGATAACCCCTCCGGGAAAAATACCGGGCCGGATTGAAGGGACTAATTGAATTACCGCGTGCTATTGTGGCTAAGACAGCTTAGCCGCCACAATGGACAATGAGATGCCCCTGGATGTCTGTGGGCGTACATTGTGCCCGCGTTGTAGTAGAACGTGCCCGTCCGCCACAAACGTGGCGTCTCATCGCAACTCCTCGGATGACCTAAGCATGTATGTTCGTCATGTTTCTTCCCGATCGTGTGTAATTACGTTATGATATCACGATGACGTGAATTTTGCGACTCTCACAATATTTCCGAGCGGACAGTGTTATAAAGTAAACGTTTTATCATTGCGAATATAAATATTTCTACGATTTCTCTTTCTGCAGACACCGGAGAAAGATAGAAGAGCGATATAAAATATATTGTTTACTTCTAACGCGAAAGATTTTACAAATACAATAAATAAGTGAAAAATATTTTACATCAAATGCAAATTTGTATTTTAGTAATTCGAAAGATCGTGACGGTTTGATGGAATGTCGTTTGATTATCGACGCTTCGAAGAAACCGAACTTTTGCAACAAGTTCAGTGACGTGGTACAGATTTGCTGAGTTAATTCGTTGTTGGGGTCGCGGACTGTTTTCGAGTGGGAGTCATGCTTAAAGACGGTTCACGGACAGAATCTGGAAAACCACTTGGAGTGGTGTTTACGGCGTTTAGAGAGAGACGCGCTCGGTATTTCGGAGCTCCGGGTCCGGGGAACAACTTGTCCCGAAGAAACAGACGGGGAGAAGGCCTGAAGTACCGTTCCGAAACCTCCCGACTCATCGCGCAAAATTACCCGGTCGAGTAGGTTCTATCTCGTTCTCGAATTAGTTGGCATTTCCTTCTCGTACTATTGTGTGTAGACGGTTCTCGATCTCTGACATCGATACAAGCGTCACGAAACGGACGCGCGGTAAAAAGCGCGCGGCTCTGAAACACACACACATGTGAGTGGAATTGCTGTTGTTTAAACAAACCAATTATGCGGAGATTTCGGGTACTTTGGTTTTGGGGCTACGTTTCACTAAAATTTCACTCGTGTGTGTGTGCGCGCGCGTTTCAACGCACGCAAATATCTAAACGCGCTCGTACTTACGATATTTTAATATAAAACTTAAATCGTGTCAGGCTTCTTTGTACGAGTAAAAGGGGGTGTGTAAAGCCGCCAAAGTGGGTTCTTAGACCCCGATCGATCGATCGATCGATCGAAGATCGTAACCTTCGATCTTTATCTACATATCTCCGCGTCGAACAGTGCGAGAACAATCATCGGCAGGCGCTTAAAGTGTTTCGTGGCGCTTGGCGGCCACGGGGAGGGCAGGCTGGACCGCGCACAAAGGCCCCACTGTGGGCCCCCGAGAGCCATCCGGCATTCGGTGTTTATTTAACTAACAAAGCACGACGCGCATACCTGTTCACCGTGTGGCATCATCTTTCGCTCGCGCGCGCACGATCATTATCGCCGGAGAAGAGATCGGGCGCTGCATGCACCGCGCGCGACTCTGACGATGAAATGGCAGCGAGCCTTGTTTCGATCATTCGCAGCATCCTCTCCACGATCCCGCACGGCTCGCGAGAATTTATATGCTCGGCTACGAAGAACATTGAACGCCTTGTTTCTATGATTCGAGTTTACAGTTGTCACAATATGAAGATCGAATAGTATTTGTGCGAGATTTCATATAACAATCCGATTATTTACAAAATTTCAAGAGAGGAGGAGATGAAAGATCAATTCTGCCGTTCTTTTGTGAAATATTTTTTCCGGTTGTTGAGCTCTTAATAAGCTCATCGCGCACATCGTCACGAAGTTTCTGAACGAATCGTTGACGTGGAAAGAAACGCGAAAAAATTTCAAGATTTAAGTTAAGTTTAGTTTGCACGATTTAAACAGCACAGCGGGATCCGATCTTCAGCGGGCCGATGTCTTTATCTCGCTTCACCTCTTATACACATAATTCCTTTCGAGGTGGGATTAGTTTTCGAGGAGGACCCGCGAGATCCCTTTAGGGATCCTCACGACTGTTGAGTTCAACGTCAACGTTGATCTTCTTAGTGGGGAATGCGCGGAAGACGCCTCGGTCTCTCTAATCTCTGCCTCCGCTTTTCACGACCTCGCGTCGAAGAAGAAGAAAAAAAAAGAAGAGGAAGAGGCGCGCGAGAGCGCGAGCGAAAACAGACGCGGCCTTCGTCATCTCCGTGAAACGACGACGACGACCCAGAAGAGAAAGAAAGAGAGAGAGGGAGAAAATGGCGAGCGAGAGATGCGAAGAGAGGAAGAGGGAGAGAAAGAGAAGTTTGCGCGTACGTTTTTTGGTGTCCTCTCGAGACGGCGGCCACGATCTCTCGATACGAGAGAGCCAGCAGCCTCCTTTCGTGGCTCACTCGAGTACTATTTGTCGGGCTCTTAGAATACGTATATATCGGTCTCTCCGGCAAAGCGATGACCTAAAGTTTTGAGCAAACACGACACCCGCCTCGACGACAACCGCCGCGAGATCTTCGTTTAGCCGCTTCTCGTGTCCGCTCTGCGTGTCCTCGATACGCGAGGAGATCCGTCCAGACGGAGGAGAGAGAGAGCCTCTAATTGAGTCTTGCGCGGTTTCTGCGCGGAATAATTCAGTATTCGCTCGGTGAAAACCGACAAAATCCCGGCTTACAATCGCATCTCGTTCGTTTAATAACAATACTAATTAAAAGTTGAGAAAATTAACAATTTTTTAATAATTAAAAATTGAGAAACCTTGCGTCGCGTTGTGTAAAACGCGTAAAACTTGTAATTTTTATAGTTATTATAGAATTGTTGTTTTCGAAATTTAATAATTCGTTCTCTGGTTTTAATTATTTTACATCTGTAATTATTCAACATATAGACTTACAAAGTCATAGAAAAATATATCTAACAGCCTGCACAACATAGTTTTCTGCGCGAAACTTCGTCCCGAGTTGTCGCCGCAAATCAGCAACGTCTCAAACTACAGTTTGTTTCTTTCTCGTCGGTGAGGAGAGAGAAAGAGAGAGCACTGCTGCGGATAGACGCTTTTCCTTCGTGGAAATCGAGGCGAGTATTCGCGGTAGCTGGTAGCACAGTAGCGGTGATCGGCCGAAGAGTAACGGGACGGGGTGGTCGTCGGGGCGAAGAGGGTTGCGACGTCTGCGGTGCGGAATTAGTATTCAGGGGCGTATCCGCGAGCGTTTATTTTACAAAGACGGGCAAATAGAGCTCCACCGTCGTTCCGTTCGTGTTCGGAGGTAGAGGGAGAGGAAGAAGAGGATGAGGAAGAGGGAGAAGAGAGGCCTTGTGCCCTCTCACGTGCGCGCCACTTTGCGAGGGCGCGCTTCTTCGACGATGCTGTCATCGTCGTCATCGTCACCGTTGTCGCGCCAAATGGCGACAACGAACGAAATAATGGGCATGTCGTCAAACTGTTGGGACGCCTAACCGTCGACCGACGCAACCCTCGGGCGACGTCACCGTCGTCGTCGTCGTCGTCGTCGTCGTCGGCGGCGCAGCACCTACTCCGCCGTTAAAGGGCAAGGGCGAGACGAAAGCGAGAGGGCGGCTGGGGGACGAAGTAGCGACGGGGGTGAGAGAGTGAAACGAGAAATGTCGGGGGCAAACTACAGCAGCCGCCATCTTGCACGTGAACGGAATTTCTGAACGGATACCAAGACGACCGGAGAGGAACGCGCGCGTCTCTTCTCCCCACCCTCTTTTCCCCCGTGCCTTCTCTTCCTCTGCTCTACCGTCTGACCTCGGCGCGTTTTCGACGCGTTGACAAATTGTTTGATAACCGCCGCTCGGATTTTGATTGTGTGAAAGTTGTGAAAATGTGTGTACAAAAATATAAAATTTGCTGAAGCGAAATCAGAAAAGATAAAAGTAAATTAAAACAAAATCTTTGTAGGGTTTTAAATTAAAAGAGGGCAAAGTTTTGTTTTTGTTCTTACATACAAACGCACATATAAATAAATTGTTCGACATTATTAACAAGTTATGAAAATTTATATTTCAGGATCTTCAAGAAACATCACATCCACGCGCCGCTGTCTACATGTAAGTAGCCGACGTTGATTAGCATTGGGTCCACGTAGGCTCTCCCTAAACACTATACCCTATTTAGGCTAACTTGGTAATCACCGAGGGGCTGCTAATCGCCAGGGGGTTGCCGTTTCGTCCCGCGTACCAGCCTGCGGGTAATTACAGGCCCGGTGACGTTGAATAAAGTCATTAGATTTTTCTCGTCGTCTCGCATGCGACGCGAAACGGTGCAAGAGAGGGTATATAACATATATATATATACGGGAGTCGCGCAAGTACATACGCCACCCCGGAGTACGCTTGTATTAATTATCGTCAACACGCGCGAGAGAAACGACGACGAACGGGGCCGCTCGAGTGTCGCTGCGCGCGAGAAACCGCGTTGCATCTGCGGCAGGTGCATAGAGAGAGAGAGAGAGAGAGAGAAAAGTTCGACCCGCCATGACGCTGACAAATTCAGCAGAAACGTTAAAACGTGCTAATTATCTTCCGCTCTTAGAAAGAGAAAAAAAAACTCTAAGAAACGGCAGTTGCGCTTGACATTTTATGATATTCCCATAATTATACGAATTAAATTTGTATAAAAAGAAAATACAAACATAAATAATTATCTTACTGTAAGATGCGCAAGCTCTCGAAATAACATCTCGACATACAGAGTCGAAGAATGATCGCGACGTAATGCGCGCGTATTAGCAGGCTAAATGCCTCGTTTCGCCTGGGGCGCGCACGCGGAGGGTAAAATTTTGCTCGGAAAGCTCGGCGACTATCTTCCCGAGGGACGCGGTCGGCACCTCGATCCCAGAGTCGAGCGATCGAGTTTCGTCGTATAGTCAAGCCAACAACTATAACGTGCCCTTCAAGCTCCCATTACTAATCTCATAACACATCCGACCAATGAAGAATCGACGAATTTTTACAGCGGCGGATGCGGTGGTTTCGCCACGAGCTGAAAACACGAAGAAACTGACGTGAGAGAAACGCACGTGTATGTGGCTGTGTTTAAAGATAATTAATACAACATACTCTGTGTAAATAAATTTCTATTTAAAATAGTTTGTCTTTTTTTTTTTCTGTATTAGTTTTATAAAATCAACTTTGGAGAAGTAGTTTATTGATGAAAATGTTTATTGTGACGCGTGTACTCGACATTGCTCATATTTCGCGTAGCCTTCTGGATTACTCGACTACGTGTCTTCTCGGCGAGCGTAAAACGTTTTCGGTGCAAGATACAGCCGGGATACGGTCGCGCGGATGGGTTTTCAGAAACGTCGTCGATGTTTGCCGCGGCCAAAGTGGTCTCGAGTGCGCGTCCATTAGCCGGGCACGCGGTTACGCCGGGCGCGCTCGCGCGTGGAAAAGTACACGCCGGTAGGAGGAGAGCGTGTGCGCGGTTGCGTGTGTAAAGAAATACCGTCGAAGACACCTCGATCGCGCGGCTACCGGGAGCCGCACGGCAAACATCGGCCGAAGGTAAGAGAGGCGTATACAGAGGCCGCGGCGTACATATTGTATAAGTAGCGTTCGTTGCCCCCTTTTGCTCGCTTTTCGAAACGTCTCGAGGGGAGTAAAAGAGAAACAGAAAGAGAGACAGAGAAAAAGAGCACGCCGGTGTACCGCGAGACACAATCTGCCGCATGCGACGCGCGCGTCACAAATTCTTTTTAATTACTTCCCGGAAGAACGCGTTCGAAACGTGCCCCAATTTTCGAGATTTTCACAAGTTTTCTTTGAGCAAATTATTATGTTTGTTATATAACTGGAGGTTAACGCGAGATGAAGGAAACCTAGAAAATATAAAAAAAATGATTTCACGTATACATCGATTATTTTGTTCTTTAAGGTTTTTCTTTTCAAATACTTCCTTTTAAATTCCTTTTAAATACCTTTTTAAATACTGCTTGTGTTCTCCTTGTATTTTTCTGGGTAAAAAATTATAAAACATTCAAAAAATTATAGAACACCAGTATCTCGCGACTGGAAGTTTCTTCCCGCACTCTTTCTTTTCTCGTCAAAAAAATTAAAATATCTGATGATTTCTCTTCTGGTCCATGCGCCATTCCTTTGCGCGAGACTTCCGAGCGTTACGTCTGGGCACGTAAACGTCTTAATACACTGGGGTGTTTGCGGAAATTCGACATTCAGGCTGCGCGCCCGAAGCCCGTATAGACGACGACTCGCCCTCTCGAGACAGACCCTCCGAGACACTTTGAATCCGACGGCGATGCTTCACGCACGGCCGAATGTCATTACGCGCACCGCCGCCGCGGCCGACGGCCACTCGACTCCGAATTTGTTTCCGATTTGTATTCGGGACCGCTGTCCGCGTCCGGGAGTGTTCTCCAGCCAGGCCGCAGCGTGTGTCGTCGAAGGGCACAGGCGCGACCGCATTCGATCACGCGCTCGGTTTCACCGTCAAGTACCCACCCGAACGACGAGTACCCTCCAACAGCCCGCGAGTATTACTTCGCCGCGGTCGAAGGGAAATGGCGTGGATTATTTTAACATATATATATATATAAACGTTCGGTGTCTCGACAGTCTTCCCCATTTCGCAAAGCAAATCGCATTGAAAACTTATACAACAATCAAATCAGTATTTATTTTTTATTTAAATTTTTCTACAAAAAGAAAGTATTGCAAACCATCCAGATGATTTAAATTCAATTCTCGCAAAGAGTGCTTTTAAATTCTCCTACAAATAAACTATATGTCGCTTATATTTTTGATAATATTTTTATGTTTCAAAACTTAAAAAAACAATTGCAAACCCTCCGTCGAATCGTCAACGCGTTCGGAACCAAAACGGCCTTGCGCTGCTGCAAAATTTGTCAACGGGGTATTTTCCAGCCGTGAAAATTTCAATGAATTCGCGTCCAGCTCGAGAGAGCCGGCCACTCCGTGTGTAGGAACTGTTGCCAAATATTTTCCGGTGACATCCGCATTATGAAACGCGCGGCGCGCGTTTTCGGTAGGCGTTCCGCTATTTTCTGGCAAATGCTGCGACGCGCGCGCGCGTGAGAGAGAGAGAGAGAAAGAGAGAACGAACGTGTTATTTATTTGAAGCCGGTCGGCGGCGAATCGCACCGCGTCCATCGGTCGGAGTCAATCAATGGTCGCGCGCGTGCAATTTGCAATACGCGCGCGCGTGTGTACTCGCACACGCACAAATTTTACATCGCGGCGCGTGCGGCTGCGACGGACGCACGGAAGGTTTTACAAATTCGCGGGGGGGGTGGGCTTTTGCTACGGCCATTATCGGCTCCACGCTAATGCACGCGACGTAACAGGATAATCCCCGAATTTCGAGTTGCGGCGATACATCGCGACCGTGTGTATCCATACGGGGTGTTCGTTATGTTCTCTCGTCGACAAAGAGACTTCGATTATATATATGTATAGATAAAATAATAAAGCGCGCTCCGTTTGCGCATATGTTTCGATGACACTGTATCAGCTTTCGCGTATACATATATCGCATCATCGGAGTTTCAAAATTGAAATTGTTTCAATAAATAATATCCCGAGAATTCAAAATAAAATAATAGTTTTTATCCGAGTTTGTGGGGATGTAATTAATTTCGTGGAACTGTGCGAATGAGGTTCAGTTTTAATTATCAATATATTTAATGACGAAAGTTGCGAGTTGTGATAAAAGAATTGTTTTTGAAACAGTTTGCTCGAGGAGAATTTGTTTCGGTATTGTCACATGCTATCGAGTTTTACACATCTTGTTTTTGTATCTTGTTTTATTGTTACCCTCTATGTTATGCTCGCAGACACGCGATACGTCGGTTTCACGCGATATGGCACTGATTTACTTATTCAGGGCCGTGATACAAATCAATATCGAAAAATACAGCCGTTGCCGAGAAGCTTTCCGTCAATTTTCTTCCCTGAAAAATTCGCTAGTCTACAATATTTTTGCGAAAGCCGAAATTACATCGGATTTCTGTTTCCAAAGTTCAGCGTTACAGCGAGCGATGAAATCGCTCGCTGTTGCATCGAAAGGACGAAAGATCTATTCTTTTCCCTTCGAGAAAAAAAACCGTCAATATTTCGCGACAATACGTGTATTTCGTCGCGCGATGTGTGGCGGGCGCAGGTACCCGTGAAATAACACACATCGTTGCGCCGCGCGGTCGCACGGTCGATTCTGCACAGGGAAAATTTAATGCGGCACTATTATCATAAAATTATGGTCAGCCGCAACGTAATGACGGATTATGAAAATATCGACGCGATAAATTTGCGCGATACACGATGTTTATACACGCCGACGTTACTTTTCGTTCACCAGCAAGCTCCCTCTCAGCATCGATCGGCGGCGGGACGCCGTGCAAGTTGTACACGAACAAAACCAACGCATTTAAGCGCGCGACACGCACATATATTGTTATGTCGCACATTCCGATGTTGGAAAAAGAAACGATTAAACAAGAAAAGTGTCACGAATCCGATCGAGCGTAAACGATCGACGCAACGACGACGGCGCGCCTATTTAGGGGGTTAATAAAGTGGTTTTGCAACAGTCGTCGTTGCAGCACTCGCCCATATATACGACGACGTGTTTTCGGATGCCATTGTGACGACGTTTGTGACGTATTTGCGTTTTGCGCGCGCGGCGAATAGAAATTTAAGGAGAGGACCCGCCCGGCGCGGCAGCTGCACGCGCCGCAGGATACGCGCGCGCGACTTCGTTCTCCCTCCCGTAGTTCGGGAGAATCTCGATTGTCCGGAGGTGCTCGAGCATCAGCGAAACTCACTCTCGAGGAAAAATAATTGCGCTCAGCGAATTGCGAGTGTTGCGAGAGGCGAGCGCGCGTGAGCTGCCAAGCGGGCGCATTCAATTAACAATATTGTGACTTAATGTTTGGACGCATCTCGCGCCTGAGTGAACGCGTCGCTTTGAGAAAGGTTTCCGGAGTTTTTTTTCCCCGAAAGAAATCTTCTGTAGAGTTGTATGTGCTCGTTGATTTTGGGGGTTGAAGACGTTGGGAATAAAACGTCGACGATGAAGCTACGGTCGGGCGTTCTTGTGGAAATAATAATAATTACAATAACACGGCACACACACAGGAAGAAAGAAAAGGAGCAAAAAAGAAACTGTTAACTCGATTCGAATTTCTATTTAAACTCTCATATTTTGCTCCCAGAGTTTCACGCGTTTACACAAGCGTGAAAAGAAACGAGCGGAAGTCCTCGTACGGGATGTACATACTAAAGATGTGCGAGCGAGTCCTCGAGATCAACCCAATTTCGAGTGAGGATCGCGCAATATATCCGTGCGATCGGACACGCACGGATCTATTTGCCGATCCTCGAGAGAGCGGCGCGATCCTATAAAAATACACGAGAGAGATAGAGCGGTCGACGCGACGCGCGACGCGACAATAGGCGTCGTAAATGGATTATTAGGCATTAGAATCGTCGCACACCTGAACTCGTCGCGAACAGATTCAGGGGAATGCGCGTCGTCCTTACACCGAGAACCTTCAAATCCCGCGGAGGGACCTTCGTCATCGACGAGCACGGAGGGCGATCCCATTTGACGCGCTTCCCGACTCGAACGCACTCGAAAGACCGACCGGCTAATATTTTACCTGCACCGACGCACACAAAAAGTATAGTGTTGACCGAGGCTCCCGTCGCGGAATCCTCGACGTCGGAAGTCCCGTGTATGCACGAGATATTATTTGCGCAATGCGATCGCACCCTATAAACGCGCGTCCTTCGAGTGCCAACCTTCGGCCTTTTTGGAAAAAGAAAATGTGCGGAGCGCGATCGGAGGGGGAGAATGTTCCATCGCGACGAGATGTAATTCGCAGTCATGTCGGGGATGCTGACAACCTCGGACCACGTTTTCTTTTCAGAGGGAGAGAAAGAGAGAGAGTCGCTTTTAAAGATCTCCTAAATAAACTTTACCACCGGTAACAGCTATTGTTGCGAGATTACTTTAATGGCGCTTTAGCGACGAGAAAGTGTATATACACATTATTATTATATTAAGCACACTTTGTTTGTAACTCACAAATTATTGCGACATTACGCGCGTTTGCGAATGCAATCCCGCATTTACAGGTCTCGAGCGACACACTCACATGCGCGCACAAGTCATTTCCCGCTCCTCGCGGAATAATTTCTTCCCACCACGACGACTTAATCGTGTACCAGGTTTCCGTTAATTTCTGTTATTAACATATCAGAGTGAAAGTACGCGAAACAGCGGATTTGCATTCAGCAGCGCGGCGTGAACGGCGTGTTGCAAAGCACTTAAATACCGCGAGATATCGCATCGCGATACCGCGCGTCTAAACTGTTTCCTGTGTATATTCTCTCGTTATTTCATTTTTTTTTTTTCTACATTTAAATCGCGAGAGAGTTGCGTACAGCCGGATAACAATCGTGCAAACGAAGCGCTGAACACGAAAAGGAATCCGCAATTGTCGCACTCCTTCGCGGATTAATACTCCGATAAGGAGTTTACTCGCGCAGCCGCAAATCCATCCATTCGGACGTGCCAACAATCGCGAGGGTTAACGAGATCACCGGTCGATCCTCACCGCCATTCTGTTCTCTCCCTAGCCTCGACATGGGTCGCGCCACTATGGTGGAGGCACGCATCCGGTGTACGTGTCGCTTCGCCGTGACTTAACGCAGAATGCAACGTACGACACGCGCACACACGATCAGAGAGCGAGTGCATATACACACACTCGCTTACGTATGCGCGGCGTGTTGCAACGCAGTCGCGCAAACATTGCCGGCTACGCGCCGTGTCCGATCTGGCAATCTGCTCTAAATACGTCCGGCACAATGCCCATCGCACAACGCGCGCGTTATAAATGTCGCAAAGGCCCATTTGCCTTTAAATGTGTATATATCGTATCGCTGGGAAGATCGGGGAGAATCCCCGTTCGTGTGAGCGACGTGAAAATAGCGCGAAAGTGGCAGACCTCTTCCTGTTTGGAATTTGTACATTCCGAAGGCCGCTGTTTTCTCCTCGACGCCCGATCTCTCGACGAGTCGCGTTACAAAAAAAACTTTCTTGAGGGGTTTGCAATAACGTTATTCTTTTTTGAAAAACGTGGGATTTTTGGTAGTAGAACAGAAGCGGTTCGATTGGGGCAGTACATTTTCAAAAGAAAAGATCACAATGTTGATCATTTTAGTTTTTTTTTTGTAAGTAGGAAATTCGAAATCAACTAGAGAATTACCGAGGAACTAAAATTTTTCTCAAACATTTCGGTCGATCGAGCTGAAAAAGAAGATGTGCTTCGTCTCTCGATGCATCCTCGTGCATTCTCGAGGGGGTTTATTTCCGCGATCGTGTTCTCATAAACGGGATAAACGGCTTCGTCATTATTTGTTAAATATTCGAAAACTCGGGACTGATAGTCCCGGCCGCACGGCGTTTGAAATAACAAACCAGAGTTGGAGTTTGCATAGACCGCGCGCGGAGAAACGACGTCGGAAGCGAGCAAACGGCGCGACTGTTTTTCTAACACCCTCGCTTCGCTGTGGGAAAGCTGATCGGCGCGCTGGTCTTGAAGACGCGCGCGTTTAAACACCGTATCTGGTGAACAGCAAAGATTTGAACGCGAAAACTCGCCGGCAAACACGCAAACAACAAAGCTTTCACAATAATCTTGCCGGGCAAGCAAAGAAAAATTCTGTCCCGAAAAAATATTTTAACCAAAAGTTGTTTTAAATCTTAAAGCAACAATCAACAACTTCAATATGTTTCTCTTTTACATGTGTGTAGAATTTAGTAAAAATGTTCTTTCGAATATAAATTGCGAAAAAAATGCGTCGCAAATCTGAACACAAGTGTTTTAAAGCGTTGCAATTTGTACAAAATTGCTTTTGTGTGTAAAAGTTAAAAACTTTACAAGTTTTGAAAATATTTTTCAATGATTATTTTTTCAGAGGTCTGGAAAAGATCTGATAAATAAATAAACTGTGAGATATAACGTTGTGATGTTCGTCGACAGGTAATAACATCCTTAAATCGGGCACTGCTATGGCTCCTGTGTTTGTGACGTTTACTTTGCCGCAAGCAATATTTAACAAATTGCTTTCGTTCCCCTTTGTCGGGTTTCAGCGTCGACGTCGTCGTCATCATCGTCGAGCGCGTTTCCCGTCCGCGAGGATTTGTAGTTGCTCGCTTAGCGATCGTCTGTGGGGCTTCATTTGATGAATCGAGAGACAATGGGACGCTACAAAATGCTCGTCGATAAATACAGACTGACAGGATTGGCGCAGCAAAATCCTCTCTGTCCGACATTTGTTCATCATCGATTCGCAATACATAACCGAGCGTGTTATTGTTGTCGATGAAAATTTCACGCAAATGGATACAGCGGGAAATTGAGAACTTCGTTGTCTTTAAATAAGTAAATTAATTACTTGAAAAATAAATTAAAATAAATACAATTTTGAAAAATAAGTTTGAAAAATTATTTGAGCATTGATTGAAGTTTTTTATTGCTTTTTCGCTCGTTGACATTGTTTTTTTCTTTACGTTAACTAAATATTTTCTGAAAACAAGATGAAAGGATACATATCTCTCCACTACTTTTTCTACGCGTATAATTTTAACGGCTTAATTTCTAGTGGTTCATAAATCCCTTTTGAGTCAAAAAACTACACAATTTTTCCTGAGAAGGAAACGTCTGTCAACACCAGCGAGAAAAATACAGTAATCAGTTTAAGAAAAAAATCCGGTCGTGTGCAAACTAGTTAGCTGCGGATATACTCAATCCGCACATTATGTGGGCGTATAATTTGCGATATTCTCTTCAATAGATGTTCCCATTGAGAGACTATAGATAAGCCATGTATTGTCATGGTCGCCAAAACAAACTTTGCGACAAGAGAGCTGTTTTTGTCAAACGCTTAGTTAGTTTAATCCGGACGCAAAAGAAGTAACGACCGCCTGCTTCTCCAAGATAGTCGTTGTAATAGTTGTTAAAGTTTTAAATAAGTAACGGAGGCACGTCTGAAAGTGAATTCGAGAAGAAAATATTCAATAGCGCATGCCAACGACGACGTGATAGAATGCACTTTGTGCAACTTAGCAAAAATGTGACACACGCGCACAACTTTTAAGAGAACTTCTTTTTATATTTTATAAAATCGCGTCTTTTGTCATTTATATTAATCCTAATCATGTAAACCTCGGATATTTAATGTTCGAGCGATTTTTGAAAATGAGAAAATCTTGTTAATTGTTTGGTGGAAGAATTTCTAACAAATAAATCAAAACTAACTGTTATGTCTCTCTCCTTAATGTAAAATAAAGTCCCATGAATTTTTACAGAGTTTCTGCAACGTTTTAATCAATAAAACAATCGCGTCAGACATTAGTGTCCAGGATTTACAGGATACGTACCTAAAAAAAATGTTTACACGGTCAGGATTAAAATCAAGCAAACTTTGAAATTTTTAAAAGATCGCATGTTTCGTTAATTTTCCGTGTAAATAAAAATAACACCTGAATATTCTTAAACAGTCTCACATTAGGCAATAGAAGACGTTCGCTCGCGAACGCGATAGTAGAAGTTAAGTCACGTTGGATTGATAATGAGGCAAAGTTATTCGAAGTATCTCTTATATTTTATCACAGAAGAAATTGTTGTCGTACAACAATATTTTCCGCGATGCGTTGTAACGACGTTAAATATGTATCGTTTAAAAATGCGCGCTCTAAATTTCGTGCCTTTTAGATCGAGGTTACTCATCGTGTCGTTATGCAAGCCTCCGATATATCGAAAATATCGCGTATCATCATCGTTACGTGATATACGTTTGCGTTGTTGTAGCGATTTGTTAGCTTCGGTATTAGTCAAACGGTGCCGTCATTGAGACAGAGGAACTATATTTGAAATATTGCTATTCGCCTGTCATCCTTGTATGCTAATGTTTTTGCAATAGCAGTCCTTATCCTCGCGCGTTCGTCGCGATGAGCGGCCACTAGCTGACGATCGCGAACACAAACGCGAGTGGAAATGATTTCACAGAAAACAAAAGAGAGACGATATATATATATATGTAATATGTACGTATCGCCATATATAATCGCTGCTTATGTCAGTTGGAAACTCGTCGCGCAAAATATTCACTTTTGGCGTATATATAATATATATATCGTCTCTATGTCTTCGAATTTGACTCATGCTAATGGTTTTGTTTTGCGATGTAAAATAATTGATAAAAAAAACGCAACTGTATATACTCAAGAGGAATATTCTATGAGGTGAGACACACATCTTTCCGATATTATTCAAAACGTTTGCGGCGATATCGCGAACAATTATTAGACAAAAAAACTTAATTAATACACATGTATTCTTGGAAAATGTTACTTGTGATGAAAAAAAAAAAAAAAAAGATGTTCTCTTGTTTTCTCGTGCAACACGAGACGCGCGGTTACGTATTAATGTCAATCTCCAAAGCTTCTCTCAATTAGCGGCATTACATGCGTTTCCCATCTTTACTTTTTTTTCCAGCCACTTAATTATCTCCACTCCGGCAAATTAGTTTTCTTCCTGGTTAGGCATCTCTCTCTTTCTCTCGGCTCTTTGTTTAATAGCGTAATCGCGCATAATAGATGCAAAGAATGCACTTGCGTCTCGGCGCAAACGGGGATGGAAACAATTTTTTTCGCGACCGGTGCTCACAGCTCGCGTGCAACAAATGCTTACCGGGCTTGTGGCTCTTGTGTACATTAACTAATGGCCAAGTCTGGCCGTTTGTTATCACGACAAATAGATTTCTCAGGCATCCTCTCTCAAGCGCATCGGCTAACGGCGCGCAAGATGCGCGCGGAATGTTTCTGTCAACTGCGGCGACGATTTTTATCCGATCCTCGAGCACGACAGTTTGCGTAGAAAAAAAAAGAAAAAAAAGATTATCACGATCGGTGTGACAATTATTGACAAAGTTTGAGGAAACTTCGTAGATGACGTTTTCAGGAATAAAAAATTAGAAGACGCAAATACTAAGAAGAATGTACACAAACGGGAGAGAAATAAAGTAAGCGACGACAGTATATGCGCAGTCATAAAACAGGTAAACAATAATGTAATAATTATAGGTTGACAGAAAAAAACTCTCTTTACTCGTTTGTTTGTTATCTAGCCAAGTTCTTTATTATGTATAATGAGATTGTAATTGCGAAACTCTCTCGAAAGTTGCGAAAGACGTGTACGATGTTGTCGCGCGCGCGAAGGCATTGCCTTACGCGTTGTTGCGCGAATTACTTTTTTCGCCTTTTATCTTGCAAGTTCAGATCAAACAATAAAATAAAATAAAAAAACTTCTTCAAAAAAGCGAAAAAGAAATCCAATAAACAATTACGTGTCGGGGACCCAGACGATAATTAACTCCGACAACAGACTAGTTAATAAATTGCAAAAATTCAGAGAGAAACACACATGTTTATGTGATTACATTTCAGTAATGCAAAAGTCAACTACTTCAAGCGCACAATGTAACACATAAAGAGTGAGGGGAAATGTGAACGAAGGCGCGCTTTATTATTACACGGAGGTAATTAAGCGCCGCGTTTCTTATCTCTGCGTACGTGCAATATCATGCGATTATTATATAAGTATTATAATTTTATTCTTCCAAAAAGTATATGCGTGCGTGACAGGTTGCAATTAATGGAGACGTGTGTATTCGTGGGAACAGAAACTTTATTAAAGTTCAGTTGCATCGAGACAGTAACACAGGCCGCCGGCGTATGCTTACGAGGTAACTGTTTAAAAAATGGTCTTGCATCTCTGTGTGTGTGTTGACATCGGTGACGCGATCACTTCGCGATCGTTTCCGGACGTGTCTCAATTATATTATATATATATACGCAAAGGTACGTATACATCGATACATGTACATACATACATACACGGAGAGGATGGACCGAAGGGGAGTTGAATTACTCGATACTCGGGTTTGTACAGAATATATATATATATGTATATATATCTTCCGTATATTTTACCGTCTCTACACCAACGTGGATTATTACATTGGGGAGGATTCGCTATTGTTAGACCTTAAACGAGACTTTTTTTTTTATATTACACTTTGAACAAGCGGAGATCGCAATCAGTCAATCTGACGTAATGCCCCGCGTACATCAGTTTTTCTATGCACCGCCGTTTCTGGCACAATCGTGGCTGCTTGCGCCACGTTCCTCTCGTATTTACAAGAAAATTCTTAAATTCGTCGGTAGAATCTCAGCTTCATTGCGAGCCGTTGATCTTGAAAATGGAGCAGCTTGATTTTTTAAGATCACATGGCGCTTGAAAATATTTTTTATTTTGCAAATATTTTTAAATTCTTTAAGTAAAGAATTTAAAGACACAATGTTTGTTATATACAATTTAATAATAGACATAAATAAATATTCGACTAGAGACAGAATATATTAACGTAATACAAAAATAAGATTTCCACTCGTCCTCCGAATAAATAGGTTGCTCCGATTTTAATTATTTATTACACATTTAATTATAAAAAATATAAATGCCAAGCTAAAAAGAGAGAGATTCTACCGTCGAATTTTAGTCTATACATACAATCCTTCCTTAACCATCTACCTATATGATACACGTATAAGTTTTCGCGCGTAGCCGGAGCTTGCGTTCGAATTGCCGAATTGATGTATTCCACGCTCTTCTGTGAGAAAAGTCGCTCGTTGACAGGAAGCTAGCCGTTAAATACGTGAGAATTTGTTTGTTGAAAAAAAACAAAGAGAAGACGGAAGTATCGTATCTAAACGACTCAAAAGTTCGCAATTTTGATACACGCGTCTGAAACATCATTATTAATAACTATTTTGTACATATTTTTATTCTGACGCTTCTTCTCGTCAATTTTTCGGTGAAATAAAAGATGATTTCTTTTTGTTTAGAAATTTCGTAGTAATTTAGAAATGTACGCCACAAGAGTAAGACGAAAAAAATTTATAAATTTTGTCTTAAAATTTGAATTTTTTGAGCGCTGAGAATGATACAGATTTAAATTATATTATACACGCCATATGAATCAATATCTGTTTACATAACAATATAAATATATATACATGTATAAATATAAATATATCATTTTTTATGATACAAATATATATATAACAAACTAATATATACATAAAAATAATATAAAATTTAGTAATTGATATCAAATAGATTTTGTAACTGATATCATGATTGTGAAATAATATAAAGTTGTTTATTTGTGAAATTAACTTATATGTTTTGTTTTATTACCTCTCCTACAATTTTTTAATTGTTCGCACAAGTCTGTATCATTCTCCGATTTTTGCTTATATACAGGACGTACGTTTATCAACTTCTAATGACAGATTCTTTGATCAATTTAAAACTGTGCTCATCATTTATTAATTATTTCATTTTTCCATTGCTTATTTAATTACTTATATATATAATAAAATTATATATATAATAAATTATATACATAATAATATTATGTATATAATAAAATTAAGTTTTGTATATAATAAGATAATTTTCAAATTGAGTAATTAGACAAGACCAATGAGAGCATATTGCACGGGTAGCGGCGTGTTGCAAATATTTCAATTTACTGTTCTTCAATTCAATTGTAAACGTTTCGACTACTGGATTTGCTCATCTTCAATACATTATATAAAAAAATTTTAAAACTCTTTCTTTGTAATTTGTTGAGAAAGAATGAATTCTAAATTGCAAAGAAACGTCATTAAAAAAATAACGCAAATAATAATTAAGTGTAAACGCCCCGTATATAAAGAATTGTGAAAATTACAATATACAAAAGAAAAAAAAGAACCGAGAAAAGATCATGGACACTCGAGACACGGAACAACTACCTGCCACGCGAACCGACTGACTTCTAAGCTCGCCATTAGACGGTGGACCCGCCGGCGGAATTGGCCGGGATATAGTAGTTCCTGACGTGCAGGTGATTATGAAGATGCACGGCCGACAGTTGCTGTTGCTGTTGCTGCTGCGCTCCGCCGCTCTGTACACTCTGATGATTCCAGTGAGCGACCGGAGACAAGACTTTTGGTACATCCGGACTGACCGACGGTGGCGTGCCTGGCGACGGTACGACGTTCGCGTCGGCGACCACGTCGACGTCAACATCCTCGTCGTCCTGGTCGGCTTCCGGTAAATCGTGCAGCTCGTCCTCGCTGCAACTAAATCTGCGCGACTTGGGTGGCCTCAGCATGTCCGCTTCGATCTGATGCTGCTGATCGTCTGGCGCCAGGAGAGACGCTACGTCGAATTGCCGTTTTCTCGACGGCTGAAAGGACGATTGTCGATGAGATTGCGTTTGGAAAGGATTTTGTTGCTGTTGTTGATGCTGCTGCTGCTGTTGCTGCTGATGATGATGATGGTGCGGCGTCCATAGCGCGGACATTGTTTGCGACGCCACTGGAGGACCGAGAGCCGTCGAGGGTGGTGGAGTAGCGGGTAAGGGTGGCGGACTGGGACTGTCGGGCTCCTCGTCCACCGCCAGGCCCATGTGTCTGCGCACCTTACGCTGGGCCTTGCGCCGGCGAAAATCGCCGCGTCGGAAATCTTCCAAGTTCGCCGGATGAATGGCCCAGTAGTGACCTTTGCCATTCGCGCTTCTACCGGATTTGACGAAGCAATCGTTTAACGACAGATTATGTCGAATAGAATTGCGCCAACCGGGCCCACGGGTGCGAAAGTAAGGGTAGTGTTCTAGAATATGTTGATAAATATCAGACAACACCAGTTTCTTTTCCGGCGACGAAAGAATTGCCATGGCGATTAATCCGATGTAACTGTGTTGCGGTTTCGGTTCTTCCGGTATTCGCTGATGATGCGGATGGAGCAGAGCCATGGATAGGGCCAATCGGCCAGGGTAACCGGCTGCAGCGGCAGCGGCGGCAGCTGGATAAACAGGCATCGGTGCCGGAAAACCTGGACTTATGCCTAAATGGGCCGCCGGCGCTCCCGACGGCGAATGTACTACACCGGGATGTTGCGGATGCAACTGTTGCACCATCCGTAGTCGTTCTGTCATCGCATAGTGATAAAGTTGTAGACGATAGTGCTCGAGACTAGGTAGAAAGCTAGCCATTGGATTTCCCAGGCCAACGGCCAACGGCTCCTTTGCCGGCGGTGGACTCTCGTTGCTGCACATTCTACGCTGATGATCAGCCAATTCTATACTGATCGTCCTGGCTGATACCACTCGTCCTCCTCAAAGAGGAGGTTGAACGTCGCAGTAGTCGCGTCAGCGACGACGATTTTTCATCTTAGACTACGAATATATCACGAATATATGAAACTGGTAAACCAACATTGGATAACTGAATAGAAGCACTTTATTGCACCACCAATTCCGCCACCGTCCGCGGTACGCGCAAAACTCCTAGAACAAGGTCGCAAATTATCGCCCCGGGGGTGGCGACGTCGCGCCGCCGACAAACGCGGTAGCCACTGTTTTCCGACAGTTTTCACCCTGTTTGTCACGATGCGCTCCGGGCGGCCGACTGGTCATGATTTACGATCTTGGCTGTCACGACCGCCTTGCTGACGGCTTTCAGCCCCTACTTCGAGTGCGGCATTCTCGCCACACGCTCCGCCTACCGTGCGGGGAGTTGTGCGGTATTCAACATAGTGGGAGAAGCACCGAGTATTCAAACGCCGTGTACTAGCGAGAACTCTCGTTCAGGATTCGATGCGGGAAGGGGAATCCAAGCGCCGAAGCTCCGGCCAATGAACAAGTGGAGGGTCGGACGAAGATGGCACCCACCACCGGCCGCCACACCTACAACGTTGCGATATTGATCCCGGTCGGTCGTAATCTGGCCATCGGGGGCGGTAGTGGAGACGGTGACGACCCTGATAGTGGTGTGCGGCGGTCGTCGGCGCTCTCTTATCTCTTCGTGGCCTAACATAGCTTGATATCATAGCCGATTCTGGACCGGGGAGTCGAGAGACGATCGATGCGTGTTTCCCGTTTACTGAGCGCGTACACTGCACCACGAATTTCGGAAATGGCATCGCTTTCCAGTCTCGCTCTCGTGCTTGGCGCGCTGTGTTGTCGTGAATTTCGACAATACAGAAATTTCAAGAATAGATAATCATATGTATGATTCGGAAATGGGATTGGATTTGTTGATTCCTGAATTTTGTGATTTGAGGTAAATATTTTATACATAACTTTTTTGTTTTTTTTTTACTTGACTTATAGCTTATCTTTACGATTCTTTTACAATTTGAGAGTTCAGATGTATTAATAGAAAAATTATGTATATATAAACGTATATATTTCCGAGAGAAAAGTGACAGCGTTGAAATAAGAAGTTATAGTTTCAACCATATTACAATTTTCAATATAGTAATTCTGATGATGAAAAGAAAAGCGGATATTAAATTACTACAGTTAAATCACGGCATTTGAGATAAGACTAAATTTCATACTAGTAAAACTTTACGTAATATTTATTTTTGGCAATATTGTTTGGTAATGTTTACATCAATTTCAATCAAAGAAAAAAAAACAAATGTTAAAATCAACAAATTCTCAAGTTAGTTCGTTAAAGATCATTAATATTGCGATGTAACATTTATGGCAGCATTTATACACGTTTTCTCGCGGTAGTTCACACATCAGCCTTAGTCATAACTTACCGGTTTTCATCTTCAATTAAGTCTTTTTGCAATGAATTCGAAATCAAGGCCTTCGGGTGGAGGCCAATAGAACCGCATCAAAAGACGTTAACACACAGAAGAAGAAGAAACGAAAGGGTGAATCGGAGAATTCTACCCCTCCGTTCTTACATCCGCGACCCTCTCTCGGCTCGCCGCTCGTCAGAAAATCCCTTCGGTCCGCGTGGCGCGATTCGCGGACAAAGGCGCGAGGAACGCATTTGTACGTAGTCGCCGCCCCGCAACTATTTGCAAGCATCCGCCATGCTGGTTTCATATCTGCCGTTTCGGCTTGCACAAAAACACTATTTTCAATCGGGTGAGAGAGAAAGGAAAGGAGAGCAAGGGTGAGAGAGGGAGCGAATGCGACGCAGCAATATGGCGTTTATACCCTAACCGGAGGTACTATACGATTTTGCCGGCTCGAATTGCAATTGTTGCGACTCGTTGTAAATAACAGCCCGCTGTTTCCCTCCCTCCCTCAGAGAGAGAGAGAGCTCGCAATCTGTATCTCTTTCTCTCCCCTTCCCTCCCACCAAACTATCCCCCATCACGGGCTATTCACCGAGTCTCTCGCCGCGTGTGCCCGAGGCCTCGTTGTTGCAACGGAAATACAACGTTGTCGTTGCATATATACGCGGAACGTGCAGAAGCGTGTGTGCACAAACTCTCTCTATGTTGATAGAGTTACATACCACCCGGTAGATCCCGTATAACGTGCGACGGACGGCTGCAGATAGCGATATCGCGTTGTCTATATCAACGGAATACCGGTCTTGAATGAACTCTTGCGGATGTACTGCATGGCTTTTAAGTTGGTAAATAATGCTCATTGTTCCATCGTTGAAATTACAATGAAATTTTTTTCACTAGCAGTCACAGCGTTTTTTAGTAATTTTTAATTTATATTTTACATACAAGAAATTTTTTCTCTTAATCTATAACGTTTATTCTATCGCGCGAACAAAAAAGATGAGAAGTTGCGATGAGAAATTTTTTTTGCATACAAGAAAAGCAAGAAGAGAGAGGGATGTTGTTTTATCCGAGAAATGATATTATCACATTTACACAATGCATAAAAAATCGTTATTGTTGAAAAAAAAAATTGTACTGCCTCAGATTTGCTTGTTTTTACGTAGCCGCGTACATGCGAGCGGATAAATCTGGCGAGGAACATATATATTGAACGTAAGTACGGCTCTTAGCGTCGCATTTAGCGGAAAATTTGCGCGAATATCGCGTCGTGTAAAAAGATGCAATTTCCCGGGGATATAATCCACTTAGCGCGCTTTTTCGCGCCACGGATGGCGCATCCGGATCTACGTAGCCGGGACATTGCATTATCGGCAACAGTGAAAATCGCGCGTAGATAGACGCGATATAAAACGAACTCTCTTTCAAAGGAGAGGATCTCACCCTCCTCGAAATAACCGGGCGGAGCGTATTTGCTTGCGCGAAACAGGACCTGCAGCGAACTCGTAACTCTATATCTGGTCCGATCAGATACGATCGTTGTCGTCTCACGCTGCCAAAAAGAAGAAAACTCGAAGAGAAGCCAAAAAGGGAGGTAGCGAGATGAGAGAAAGAGAGAAACGGAGGAGAAAGATGGTGAGGGAGGGTGTACAAAGTGCTCTCGAATTCGCGGAGCAAACTCGAGAGAGCGTCGATAAGATCGATCTCTCGCGCGCGTGATGCGTAAAAGCCGATCGAAGGTGGTCGCGCGAAACCAGAGCTCGCCGCCGCGCTGTCAAAACACAATAAAACGAGCGATCGGGGGAAGAATCGATGGTCGATTTCGAGCGGCGGCCGCAACGACCTCCGGGTCGCGTTTATATAAATGCGCGCGTATGTGTGTGTGTGTGTGTGTGTGTATGTGTGTGTGTGTGTGCATGAGTGTGACGCGTAAAGATGCATCTCGATGGTGTACAGATATGTCGGGCCATTGTGCGCGCAGCGTTGCGCGTTAAAACGCGCGCTCTCCCTCTCTCTCTCTCTTCTCTCTCTCTTCCTATTTCTCTCGTCCTCTTCGTGCCAGAATAATGGCGATAATTGTGACGAAATGGAGCGTTATTGTGGGAAAAAGGTACACCCCAGGACTCGCAATCGAGGGTGTTGCGCGAGTAAGTGGCAGATGCATGGCGCACCGTTGACAGCTTCTCCAATTTCCCTCTGCATCCTCATCCAGGAACATCCTCTTCGAGCTTCTTGCTCTCGCCACGTCGTCTTCTCGAAAACTCGAACTAGTGAACTGTCATTCGTTTCTTTTTTTTTGTGACAAATTCTTAAACGTTTAATCAGTCAAATAACTGTTATGTGTTTTATTTTGAAAAATTAGTACAAATTATTATTAAATTACTGTTTAATTAAATAAATGCAAAGCAATTATACAATAATATTCACTAGGAATTTGTTCCATTAAATTTTGTATTATATCAATGCGTATATCGTCTATATTTTGTTCAGACATGAGATATCTTTGTATCTTTTTGGTTTCGCCTTGTACATTAGAGAGATGGAAACTACGCTCGGAAAATTGGGTAACGCTAATTCGCCGTGTAATCCGGCGCCACGGCGAAAACTCGTGGCAGTTTCCCCGTTAGTTAAAGTTAATAAATGTCGCGGTGTGGAGCGACCGGCAAGTTCGAAGCCCGGAGTTTCGCGTTGGCGCACGAGTATCCGACGGTTTTGATGCTTCGAAATACACTGCTAATCGGTTTTCAAACTCCTCTCTCTCTCTCTCTCTCTCTCTGTGTATATATAGATATATACCGTGCGTGTGCTCGCGACGGCTTGCCGATCGAACAAATCAGATACCTAGTCGAAATTTAATTTCCACATATAATATGTATATAGGTAAATACATATATCTAACATTTTAAATAAATGTACAGTGTTCGGATTAAAATTTCTTGACTACATATTAACCGATTAAGTTATCTGTCTATTTTTAAAAATCTTTTCTGCACGCGTGTATTTATGAAAATTTTTTCCGGTTATACAAAATTACTGTACAAATATTATTTTTAATTAATTAAAAATTCATTCAGTCTTTTACAGTCGGTACACAAAAGTTTTAGCTTTCTAAGAAAATGCGTCGAGAAGTGTTTCAATCAATAAGGTAAACTAAACGAGAGAGAGAGAGATAGAGAGAGAGAAAAAAAAAGCATCGACGGACACACTTCACTCTTTTCCTCGTTTCTGCGTGACAGGAACGCAAACTGAAAACTTGAAACTTTAAATAGGATTGGATACGGCGCAACAGGAAAATTAGCGAAACTCGCCTGATGTTGCAAGGCGGCGGCGAGAGGCTAGAAATAGAAGCGCGCAACGGATGGAAACACACCGGCACGTCGCCGGCGATGCAGCTCATCGCGTATGTAGGATTCGCGCGATCGTTAACTATTCCTACGACCGAGCCGTTTAGCAAATAGCGCAAACTTGGCAAACACTTCCGGGGCTGCCAGAGCCATTACGGCACAGTCGCGCGTATCCATTAAATTCCCCGCCTCCGCGGCTCAGGAGAAAGGGCATTTAACAACGATGCTTTATGCATATTCTAACGAGCTTGCAATCAACTGGTACTAAACACTACCGGAGCTTTCTCGCCGCCCTTCGCGACCCGCTTTTGTAACATGGCCGAGGGAAAGAGTAAAAGACAGGCAAGAGGCCGAGATAGACGATGAACACGGAGATAGAGAGATAGAGAGAGAGAGAAGAAAACCCGGAGGTGGTCGTAGGTGCTGGAAAGTGACGTTGATAGTGTTGGTACTTGTAATTGTGTAGGTAGGTAGGAGGTAACCGGCAGATATATAGAGCGAGAGAAGCTATAATATATAGAGCGACGAGAACGTAGAGAGCGTGCCGCAGTAAAGAGAGTGGGGTCCATTAGCTTTGACGCTCGTCTCAAAGGGATGCTGCCGTTTTAGCGTCGTGTACCGGCCTGTTTCCTAAGCACCCCTTTCACGTTACACGACGTTATTGCACCGGAGACCGGGAAAATAACCTGGTGCCCGAGAACGACGACGACGACGACGACGACAGCAACGAACGGGATCTGAAGAAGCACCGTTCTCTTGTGCTTAAATATTCATAATTTATAAACTCTCCGGCAGAAAAGAGAAGGAGAGAGCGCTCACCGATCCCAACAGGCTCAGCGGAGCTGTTTCTCGCCGTCAGATTTCCGTTGCGCTCTCACTTTTTTCTCGAGAGCGCAACCAAGCCGCGATAAATAATTATTTTTCTATCGCCGCGCAATTTACGTGCTATTTTGCCTTTAAGGTAAAGTCGAAACTACATCAAAGTTTATTGTTTAAAACTAAACCACGAAATTGCGTAAAAATAAACTGCTTCATTTTTATGAAAAAAGTATTCAATTGTAATATATTTATACAAGTGTCAGTGTGAAAACTTGTTTATTTAACGTTAAATGCACAACGTCGATCCACTTCTCGAAACCGACGTTGTTCACCCGGCTTTGATTTGCTATTGATGACCATCCGAGATGTTGGATTCGCGACGCTACGAGTGGCTTTAATAGAGTGTCCTCTCCAGAGAGCGACAGAGCGCGAAACGACGAATTGCCACTTGAGAGGGTAGCGGAAGCTGCGACGAGGACGCGCGGCAGGGTGCCATTTGTGTTTACAGTCGCACCGTCCTTTAAGCCTAACGAGGCGCACCGGACTTCACACTTCAGGGTGAGCCGCACGCGAGCCGTCTCCTTGAAGAGGCGTCGACACTTCTCGACGTTTCTCTTTGTGATCGGGAGAGGCGCGTAATTCCGAGAGAGTGGAATACAAGAGGAATCCGAGCGGAAGTGTTCAAGAAGAAGAAAAAGAGAAAGAGAGTGAGAGAGGGAAAGAGAAAACGCGCCTTCTCGATTTTAGTGAACTATTCTACTATCGAGAGACCGAGAGAGAAAGAGAGAAGTGTG
>QVNV01013987.1:0-25331 GCA_014825455.1 Pseudomyrmex pallidus | reverse complement strand
AACGTTCTGTCTGGAGGTACCACCATGTATCCCGGTATTGCCGATCGTATGCAGAAGGAAATCACTGCTCTTGCTCCCTCGACCATCAAAATCAAGATCATTGCTCCACCTGAGAGGAAATACTCCGTATGGATCGGTGGTTCCATCCTGGCCTCTTTGTCCACCTTCCAACAGATGTGGATCTCCAAACAAGAATACGACGAGTCCGGCCCCGGCATCGTCCACCGCAAATGTTTCTAAATGCGTCGTTAAATCATCGATACGACGATGCTTTCTTCAAACGAACATCTTTCTACCTCGAGGAGAACATGCAACTAATATGTCGTTCTGCTCCGAGCAATCAAGCTGCTACGAAAAAACATCATCAGAGCATTATCATCGACTTTCAGTCATTGGATCTCATCAAATTGTCATTGTCTTGCTCGTCGTTGTGTGAACAACGACGACTTGGCTAATCATCTTTCGTCACTCAAAAATTGTACGTGACATCATTACTCACTTGGCGGTCACGGCCGAGGTAGCGGTTGGCGGGTTTTCGTGTCGCAGAACCTCGCCTATGGTGGCCTGGACGTTATTGAGCGAAAAACATCCTTGCACGTATAAAATTCAAATGCACATAAAGAAATTCCAAATGCATCTTTCGACTGCGAAAGAGACATTTTTGGATAGACAGAAGAAAACGTGGATTTTGCCGGCTTTTGCTTGCCAACGAGTTTCGAGACTACTTTAGGAAGGTTGTATTCTTTTACTGTCGCACGAACGTCTTCAACCACCGTTATAGAAATTAATCATCTATACGTTCTATTATGTACGACTATATAGTTTGCTAATCAAAGCAAGCAACTAAGTTCTATCAACATATTTCTATACTGTAATTTATTTTGTAAATATTATACGCTATAATGTTATTATACGATGTCAAACTCAAATACATATTATATCACACTACCACTGTTATACAATCTTTTTTATACATTTACCTTATACTCTCCGTGTTTGAATTATTTCTTCTATTTTCTTAGCATCTTCTTGGCGTAACATTATCAAGTTCCTCCTGAAATACGTCCTTGATCTTCAGTTTTTCTTTAAGATCTTCTGCAAAAAACATGTTACTTATATAGCAAGATTACGCACAGTTTAAAATAAATTTCTTCTAAAAACATTGTTTTCATTATATCAAACGCATTTATTAAGAGAGAAGTAAAACTGTTTTAGATATAAGTATTTAAAGTTAATTCATGCTAGTATGTAAAGATTTCTTTCTATTTTTTATCTTCTTTAAGTTTTTACTTAAATAAATGTTGAGAATGAAAGAAAGAACTCTTGTGCCTTATACACTTCACAATCTGTCTCAAACTTTATAGCAATAAACGAAAGTTTAGCTGTGTTTTAACGAGTAGTTTTCGCGAGTATAGTCCTTTTGATCTCGCGTCCAAATTTGTCTTCAATCGCGGAGAAGTAGCGGCGATCGTAATTTTAAAATAGCCCTTATCGATATGTGTATGTATGTAATCGCGATGAGTAACTTGGTCCAAAATATGACACTAGCCCTTATTATAAACCAATTTTCCACTATGTAATTTTTCCTCTCTTTTCCGTGCCAAACTCTGCGTAATGAGAATTTTGCTTCCACGAAAGTCGAGTTCGCTAAACTTAATTATTTGCGCAAAGGAACTTATGAATTTACTCTCAAACTCCAGGAATTATTATTATCTTGCAGTTATCATCCTATCTAGAAGTCTTTTGTAAGCGCGGATTTTAATTCGAGTAATATTTAAGGACAAGAATCTTCGCAATAAAAGCTCTCACAAAGAAGTTACAGTTTATTTCGGTCGCATCGCGTAATCACAAAACATTTTCGCCTATATCTTGATCCTTATTTCTTTCTCGATCTCTTCCGCCTTCTACTCATTCATACGTGTTTAATTCACTCGTTCGAATAAACACTTTCACACGAAAGTTATGTACAAATTATCGCAGTTTGAAATCAAATTTATTATAAGACAATAAATATACAATTAAAATTTACAATGCCGAACAATGTGAGAGCTTGAAAGAAGAAAATTCATGAACTATACCGAAAAAACTCGGTGTCTATTTTAGAAAACTACGTTTAAAAGAGATAAAGAAAGCCTACACATATTGCATGAGTCTTTTCAACAAACATTTCTGTGAAGTTTACTTTCATAAAACCAAACCAGATCTGCCCAAATCAGGCGTACAAGAATATTTTTACATAAAATATTTTGCTCGGTATGTATGCAGAAACGCAATACGAAGACTGAAATTACTACAAAGTCAAGAATTAAGTAACTCGGAGGGGGGGGGGAATCGCAATGCCGAAACAATCGGTATGTATTTGAAAGTAACGTGGGAACGAGGAGTATTTCTAAAGCGTGTTTCGTCGATCCGCTTAGGGGCTGCGACCGCCTAGTTCGGCGAGCATTGCGACGCCCCGCGAGGCGATGCCTTTTTCGTGCCTGTCGGACACGCACCATCCTACGAAAATGCGGGGGCGTTGAGACGAGAGCATATAATCGACGTCGCGACGCCGCCGAGGCACAGACGCCGCTCCACCTCTGTCCCGTGCACGGTACGTAGACACAGTATTTCCGCAAGAATTTCCATCAGAGAATTTCCTTTTCTCCTCTCGGGAATACGGGTTGCTTCCGCGTCGCTTTATCGAGACAGTTTACGTGTTGATATGACTTGCGAGTCGAAGTGATAAACGCTGCTGCGCCATTAGGATTATCCGAGACAATCAAGAGTTTCGTTCCAGACAGAGAGTAACAGCTTACACTTTACTATTTTTATTTATATATTCAGTATTCTCAAACTTTATGAGTTCCGAACTCTATCAAGTAATTTTTAAAGTTTTAAAGTTTAGAATGTATGAATGAATAGATTATTGTTATATAAATTAATTATTATTTTTAAAAAATAACATTCTTGCTTGTTATTTTTAGTTCATTTTTGCTCATTTTTTGAATAAAAATAAATATATAAAGATATTAAAGTAATTAAATCACTTAAGATATTAAAATAGTTTTTTAAATGTCATTGATAAGACAAATAAATTTTAATTAATCTTGTTAATTAGATCAATAATATATATATATATATATATATTTCTTATTATTTTTCCTTAATTCATAAATAAAATCTGAATGATTTGTAAGTTTGAAAAAATTTAGCTGTTGCTTATAAATTACGATATTGAAGATTTTACATTTTTATTTCTAATCACACGTCTAAGAATTTTTTAAGTGTCATTATGTATACTTGCCTAAGAGATGTTGTTCGATTCATTGTCGAATTCTCGGAAGAAGTTCAAGTTCGCAGGTATCACTATCCATTGAGATTGATTCTTGGCGCATTATCAAACTGCTCACATAATCGTTGAATAGCTGTATTCGTCTTTCATTCGATAGGCCAAAAAGCAACTCCTGTTCCGATCAAAGCAATTTTAATTTTTGAATATAAAGTACACACATCTGTTCCTATCTATCTATCTATCTTTCTCTCTCTAATTGTAACAATTTTTATAATAGTTAAAGTAATAGCATATAAATTTTCAAGAAGCATTACACAAACATCTACAATAACTAATCAGATCAAAATTAAAATAAAAAGTTCTTATCAAAATTAGGACACTTTAAAAACGTGTTTTGACATTACATACTTAACATTTCATTTACTCGCTTTAAGTGTGTCTATAACTGTAAAAGTTACAAATCGTGTGAAATATATGTGTATATAAGTAGATAAAGTTCGCCGATCTTTCAATGTCCATATAAAAGAATCTGACTCTTGCGGAACCTGCACCCTCTCTATCTCTATCTTCCTATAATAAGATCACTTCTAAAATTACTCAGTCTTCTAAAAATTAATTTTCTCAATACTCTTCAATTTTAAACTTTGTTTAATGGTCTAGGCTTTCAAGAATTATAACTAACAAGAGCAAGTTTAAAGTTTGTATTTATATTAATACTAACAGTTGCCGATCATAAAAGCAGCGCGTAGAACGAGTGGTCCCTTTATGGTCGCGTTCATAGACGCATAGCCGAGGTCTTCGGCCGTGCAGACACGTTAGTCCTTTTCCGCGGACAGACATAATTTTGGCATGCTTACCGTTGGCCTCGCGGCGGGGCGTTATGTTTTATCCGTCGTCGTCGTCGGCTGTGGCGGCGGCGGCGGCGGCGGCGTCAGCCACCATAATCGTCGCTTGAACTTATTAGGGAGCGTCCGCCGTACATCTAAAGTTAGCGACGCGTCGAGCGAAAATAGCGCCGAGACGCTGGGGCTGCTTTGCCTATCGCTTTATAGGCAACTAGGTCAATTCTGGCTTCGCGCAATGTCCGCCTGGGAATCTTATCGGAGAACCTGCGAAATCCATGTCTATTAATCAAAAATAGAAATTATATATTTTCGATAACTTAGCTAACGTTTTTCTAAAGTTTTTAAACGCTTTCCCTCTTTCTTTTCCTTTTAAAAACAGTTTTTAAATAATTTTAAATATTTGAATTGTTGTCTCTAAGTTAATATACTCAAACTTGTGTACGTTTTATTTGATAATAAAGAAAAAAATTATAAATGTAATATTCTCTTCACGTAAATTGTGTGTAAATTATATACTTTCACATTATATTTTCTTTTCATGATATTATTATTACTTACATAATAAAGCAATACTATTTATAAATATGTTAAATCTGCAAAGTTATTTTAAAATTAGATTTTGTATATGTTGGTAAAACTCTGTTATTATTACTGAACAAAAAGATATTAGTCATAATTTAAATTAGTAATGTCAAAACTACAAATAGGAATAAACTTTTTAAGCGATTATTATCTAGATTAGTAGCAAAGATAACAGAAATATCACAATTGTTGCAGAGAGTTAAACCCGAAGAAAAGCCACAATGTGTGACGACGAAGTAGCTGCCCTTGTTGTAGACAATGGTTCCGGCATGTGCAAAGCCGGTTTTGCCGGAGACGACGCTCCTCGCGCCGTCTTCCCCTCGATTGTCGGTCGCCCCAGACATCAGGGTGTGATGGTCGGTATGGGTCAGAAAGACAGCTACGTGGGTGACGAAGCTCAGAGCAAGAGAGGTATCCTGACACTGAAATACCCGATCGAGCACGGTATTATCACCAACTGGGATGATATGGAGAAGATTTGGCATCACACTTTCTACAATGAACTTCGAGTCGCTCCTGAAGAACACCCTGTTCTACTCACAGAAGCGCCCCTCAACCCAAAAGCTAATCGTGAAAAGATGACGCAGATCATGTTCGAAACCTTCAACAGCCCCGCCATGTACGTCGCTATCCAGGCCGTTCTCTCGCTGTACGCTTCCGGTCGTACTACCGGTATTGTCTTGGACTCCGGTGACGGTGTTTCTCACACCGTACCGATCTACGAAGGTTACGCCCTTCCCCATGCTATCCTCCGTCTGGATTTGGCCGGTCGCGATCTTACCGACTATCTCATGAAAATCCTGACCGAGAGAGGCTACAGCTTCACTACCACGGCTGAGCGAGAAATTGTCCGCGACATTAAGGAGAAACTGTGCTATGTCGCTCTGGACTTCGAACAGGAAATGGCCACCGCTGCCGCCAGCACATCTCTCGAGAAGAGCTACGAGTTGCCTGATGGTCAAGTCATCACCATTGGTAACGAGAGGTTCCGTACGCCCGAAGCTCTCTTCCAACCTTCCTTCCTGGGTATGGAATCCTGCGGTATTCACGAGACCGTCTATAATTCCATCATGAAGTGCGACGTCGATATCCGTAAGGATCTGTACGCCAACAACGTTCTGTCTGGAGGTACCACCATGTATCCCGGTATTGACCATCAAGATCAAGATCATTGCTCCACCCGAGAGGAAGTACTCCGTATGGATCGGTGGTTCCATCCTGGCTTCCCTGTCCACCTTCCAACAGATGTGGATCTCCAAACAGGAGTACGACGAGTCCGGCCCTGGCATCGTCCACCGCAAGTGCTTCTAAGCAATTACGCTCGATGCTATTCACTATTATTATCGTTATTATTGCTACACCTTTCCCTAAGATGTACTGATCACTGCCGCATTGCTTCGTCTAGTTGGGTCTCCCTTAGCCGAATACAATTTATTGTCGTTATTATCGGTCTGTGGCGGCAAGTCTTTTTCCAACGACTATCACACATATACGTCATCTTTTGTATATAAGTTTACGTCTATGGAATAAATCAATCTTGTATTCTTAAATCCGTTTAATTCAAAATGTTTCATTCTTTGATACCCTTATTAATTAACTAATTAGTAAAGTGAGTTTAACGGCAAAGAATAATTTGTTAATTTCACGGTTTAACAGATTATCAAATTCAGAAAAACATTACTATAATTAAACCTATGCAATTATAAAGTTTCTATAAAAGTATTTATGAAAGTTTAAGTTTATAAATAGTATAATTAAGATCAACTCTATTATAAAACTGTACGTAAAAACATTTACATGTAAAAGATTTGAATTGAAGAATTATTATTTCGGATTTATTCCGTTTATTCAAAGAAAAGCCCAATTTATAAATAGTGTTGTGTTTTATTGATTGATAAATGTAATTTGATATCAGTGCTTATAGTCTTGTTCACACATAGCTACATACTTATTCAAGCTCTTTCTTTTCGCAATATATGTATAGCTTTGTAGAAAGATGTGTATGTAAATAAGTGTAGTATCATATTAGCAACCATAACAAACGCGATGATATTACATAAAACATGAAGAGAGCACGGCCGATATTACATAAAACTTGACCGAGGATATCTCTCGTATCTGGCAATACTCCAAAATCTATAAACATATTGTAATATTACGCATGTATTGTGTGTCTTTTTGACAGTATAATAATAGAATAAAATTTTATTGTTTGGCCAGAAATACAACTAGGGAAAGGTGACCACAATTTGTCAATTATATACATTCAAGAGTTCACCGCGAAATAACAACTATATGTGCAGTTATTATATATTTGCGTATAGTTGTTATAAAATAATAACTGTGTGTCAAATTATTTTCTAATCATACACAAGAATAGATAGGATGTTACATGTGAAACATGCAATCGGGTTTTTTGCCGATAGATTGAGATTAGTTGAGGTACACAAGATATGTGTACCTTTAAAGTTTGTTTAATCAATGTCATTACTTTTTCTACTTAAAGTTTTTTCCATTTTACTTGAGTTTTTTCAAAGGAAAAGTAATGAAAACGTTTACCTCATCTGATGAGAACATCCAATTAGAATTTTTACACTTACATCTTGCGAGACTATTGCGGCCGTAGTAATGCGAACGAGAGACCCTCGACAAAAGGATGCACCCTTTCAGGGTTGAAACTCGGCAATGTGAATCAGCACTAGCTACCGGTACCAGTATCTTTACTGGCGATGCAAAAAGGTAGAGGGGATTTTCGCGATGGCTCGAGCAAAATAGTCGCCCTGTGCGTCTGCCAATTATAGCAAATTACAGACTGCAATTAGTGAATAAGATCGTTTCTACTAAATGCATTGGCAATTGATTTTTTTTTTGCAAACTGATTTAACTAAATATTGCATTACATTACTGATGTTTCAAAAACAATTGGTCAAGGTAATAACGACCAAGAACGCAAAGATAAAAGTTTTTTTCAAGAATTAATATATCGAAAAAGTTTGCCGAATCCTCTAAAGTTTAATCTTATAACAAGTTATATTGTTTTAATTAAATATTTTCAAATCTGATTTATACCGTCAATTTAATTTTTCGACTTTTGTTTTTCAAAGTTAGTCTTCCGAAATTTATTTTTCATTCTTGCTTGAATATCTTTTAGAACTTCTTTGTACATGTTTTTTTAACTTTATTTTCTCTTTCGTCACAGGATTCTACAGTTTAATCCTCATTTATTTTTCCAATCTTTATCTTTCAAGATTTTTTAGGATTCTCACCCCTTTACCAAGGCTCGCGACCACAATCGACGGCCCTGGCACGTAACGAGTCCTTATTTGGACCCGGGGACCGCTGGCCACCACCTCGTCGTTGTCACAAGCTCTCCGTTTTCCTCTATCTCTCCCTCTACCAGCGCTATTCTCTTTAGGGCGAACTAAGGACTAGGTTGACTCTAATGGGCGGCGCGGACTCCCGGCCCGATGTTTAACGCGGACAGCAGATTTCCATGTAAGGGGCGGACCGCTATTTTCGGCCGCAGACCGATATGGATAAAGGGACCCCACGGAGCCGACGGTGCGCCACTCGCTGCTCTCGCCGGTCTCTTGCACGACATACACGCGACCCTTGAACGACCATCGTCGATCTCGCCCTCGGCTCTTATATCAGTTTACGGTAAAATCCATCGTGCTCTCGCTCTCAGCAAAACGCAACAACTCCCTCGGCTCACACGCATCACCTTCAAGGATTTTCTTCGAATGGTCTTCTTCGTTTAAGAAATTTTCGCAATTGCGAAATTACCAGGATTTCTATTATTCAATCATATGTAGTGTAATTAGGATAAATAGTGCTCAAGTTAAAACTAAGTGAGTTTTTAGTTGTGAGTAAGCGGTGAAAAGTTGATCAAATGATATCCGAAAATCCTTGAAAGAAACTGTGCAAAATGAATCGAGAAGAGCTTGCGTAATTAAATGAAGTGAAGTAGTGTTTCTGATGAATGCATCAAAGTGGACGTTAAAATAGTGATAGTTACATAGTTAATTAACAGTCACTATCGCACTACTCTTTTTAGAAATAAAACTCGATATACTTTTTGTATCTTAAGAAACGCGAAATATTTTTTAACATTTTATATACGATTACTTATATTAATTTGTGGACCAGAAAATATTAAGATATTTTGTTTTTATAATAACTAATTGTATAATAATTAAAAATACCTTATGTCGAAATATTTCTTTATATTTCTCATTCTCGCAGATAATAATATTAAAAGCCGACCAAGATGTGTGACGATGATGTTGCGGCACTAGTCGTGGACAATGGATCCGGTATGTGCAAGGCCGGATTTGCCGGAGACGATGCGCCGCGTGCTGTGTTTCCTAGCATTGTTGGTCGCCCTCGTCATCAGGTTCGTCGATGTATATTTTTGTTTCCATAAATCTATCAGTTACATAACATTAACATTTATTATTTTAGCTAATCCCATTTACGTATCTATTTCCAAATATATTAAAAACTAAATCAATATTGTAATTCTAAAAGTTCACTAGTTAAAACAAACATAATATCCTTCGTCTTCCTGATTCGAACAAAAAAAAACGTAATATCTCGCTTATATAATATCTTATTCTTTATTGCAGGGTGTGATGGTCGGTATGGGTCAAAAAGACAGCTACGTTGGTGATGAGGCGCAAAGCAAGAGAGGTATATTAACGTTAAAGTATCCTATAGAACACGGTATTATTACCAATTGGGACGATATGGAAAAAATTTGGCATCACACTTTCTACAATGAATTGCGAGTCGCTCCTGAAGAACATCCTGTTCTTCTTACCGAAGCACCCCTTAATCCGAAAGCTAACCGCGAAAAAATGACGCAGATCATGTTCGAAACCTTCAACAGCCCCGCTATGTATGTCGCCATCCAAGCTGTCCTCTCGCTATATGCTTCCGGCCGTACCACCGGTATTGTCTTGGACTCCGGTGACGGTGTTTCTCACACCGTGCCAATCTATGAAGGTTACGCCCTTCCCCATGCCATTCTCCGTCTGGACTTGGCCGGTCGCGATCTCACCGACTATCTCATGAAGATCCTGACCGAGAGAGGCTACAGCTTCACTACCACGGCTGAGCGAGAAATTGTCCGTGACATCAAGGAAAAGCTTTGCTATGTCGCCCTGGACTTCGAACAAGAAATGGCCACCGCCGCCGCCAGCACTTCTCTCGAGAAGAGCTACGAGTTGCCTGATGGTCAAGTCATCACCATCGGTAACGAGAGGTTCCGCTGCCCAGAAGCTCTCTTCCAACCTTCCTTCCTGGGTATGGAATCCTGCGGTATTCACGAGACCGTCTACAACTCTATCATGAAGTGCGACGTCGACATTCGTAAGGATCTGTACGCCAACACTGTCCTATCTGGTGGTACTACAATGTATCCCGGTATTGCTGATCGTATGCAGAAAGAAATCACCGCCCTTGCTCCCTCGACTATTAAGATCAAGATCATTGCTCCACCTGAAAGAAAGTATTCCGTATGGATCGGTGGTTCCATCCTGGCCTCTCTGTCCACCTTCCAACAGATGTGGATCTCCAAGCAGGAATACGACGAGTCCGGTCCTGGTATCGTTCATCGCAAATGTTTCTAAATATATCATGCCAAGAATCAATCACAACTACCAGCACACTACTATCTTTGTGATTCTTTTCTTCCTCTTTTATGTTTCTTTCTATACACACAGTTAAGTTTCGAATTACACGTCCATTACGAAATACAAAGATGCGAAAAAAGAGAAGGAAGAGAGCGATAAAGACGAAAACGGAGAAGAGAGAATGAGAAAGAGAGAGACAGAGAGAGAGAGAGAGAGAGAGAGAGAGAAAAAAGACGAAATATGTAAAAGAAGATGAGCGCCAAATAAATCAATTAAGTGCCTTTACGCTACACATTTACCAGATTGTATTATACTTAGTTTATAACAACATGACTGTTTGTTTATGAGCGTTAACTTAATGATAACTTTCTCGGCCACTTAAATCAAATTTCTGAATTTCACAATATATATCTAATATTTATATACGTAATTAAACACACATACATACATATTACATTAACACGTACAAGATCGCTCGCTGATGATCGTGTAAGTTTGATATGTGCAACGTCCACTCGATGATTATCGACAATAAAGAAAAATACGACCAGCTATATGTCGACGTCGGCTCATATTGTTGTCCGGCAAATTCATACTTATTATGTCTTTACTATTAATGATATTGAGAGAATAAAGCCGTATATTATGTAATATTTTCATGGTGAAAGTACGTGTTTCTTACCGATGTGTTACTCAGTAATGATTGTAATTTTCAAATCCTTCGTCCCTTGTAATATCCATTTTCTTTCCGATTGTTTATTTAGATCTGGAATATGTAAAATACGCCAATGGCCACTCACAAACTTTTCTCAAGCAAAATATCTTCAGTGATGACTATCCTGGTAGCATTTTCACACCGGATACGAGTTGAATCGCTTCCGGAGCGATTGATAACGTCACTTTGCGCCGAACTTATTTCGTCTCGTTCTTTTTATCGTATTATGGCTGTTTCATATGTGTTTCACTTTTCTGCCACTTAGAAAATAAAGGCGCTGTTGATCTTCATTACACGGAGAAAAGCATTGGTCGCGTTCAATAGATTCAATTTGAAACATTGTGCTTTACGTTTATTGCCTAATATTGGCAATAACTTTTACATCTATTATTAGATTTAGAAAAATAGACCAATCAGTAATCGCAAAGCAATCAAACTTCTGTCGTTTTCGCTGAACGCAGCTATTAGTGACAAATAAGAAAAATAGAGACACCTATCAATTTAAACAGATATAGTCGAAGGCGCGCTTTGCTGCGCGCGCATCGATTCGATACTTCGATTCTCGCGCTTGCGATTCTCGAAGTTTCGCGCGCTTTGCCCCCGGAGACGGGCACTTATGGCGGGCGCGCAACACGAAGCAGAACTTCTCTCGAATTTGTGCCGTATTTCTCGCGATTATTGTTGTCTCTCGCGAAAGTATCGGTAATACGTGTGTGCCACAAAGTGTCGGGTGTTCGCAGTGATATATAATTAGCGTCGCGCACTCACTGATACTGCTAATTGGCGAATATTACGGTGAAACTGTTTCTCGGTCGTTCGCGCTTCCGTCAGACGAAACAAAATGGCAAACGCGCGACGGGAGAAGAACTTCTTTCGAATTAATCCGCGATTATTGTATCGCGCGCAAATAAATGAATGTTGTGAAGTATCGGACGTTCTCATTTATATGTAATTAACTTCGCGCACTCATTATAGTAAAGGTAATTGACGAGTCTTAAAATATTTAAACATAATGAATTTGTATTTTACTTTTTTACTTATGTTCTTTTATTCGTTGTTTCAGGATTGTTGTGCGGATTGTCCAAGATGTTTGCGACACCGGAGCTGGTTCGAGAGATGCTGACTCAGAAGAAGCTGATTCAGGAGAAGCTGGTCCGGGAGAAGCTGGTCCGGGAGAAGCTGGTCCGGGAGAAGCTGGTCCAGGAGAAGCCGGTTCGGGAAAAGCTATGTAGTTCGGGAGAAGCTGATTCGAAAAATAGAGTGCTGGCACGAAGGTATGTATGTGTGTTTTATAGTTATTGTAATGTTTCATGAATAACTTAAAATTATTCATTTTTCTAAATTCTTATTTCTATTAAGGTTACATACTTCATGATAAAAAAAACTTTTACACTTGATGTTCACAGTAGTAGTAAGTATAGTTTTTTTTCGTACATCTAACAATAAGAAGAAAATTTTATTTTTGTTATAGAGTGGTGTAGCAGAAAGTGGCCAGCGCTCGGTATGTACATTTTAGGGTTTCTATAGTAGTGTGAAATCAGTGCGAATCGCGTATAGAATTAATTGTTGAATTTTATTGTTGTTTAATTGTAAAACATTCAGCACATAATTTCAGTTTTCAAATAAACCGAAGCATTCGTTTTGTTATAAAAGTAGTGTTTATTCAAGTTGTAAATATACAATGTTAATTGTTTTAATATTCGCGTTGTGCCGAGTTTTTTATATCGTTACATCGTGAAATATCTGGTATAGTGATTAAAGTGTGGACTTTAGAAAAATGTAGAAAAGTGTTTGAACTTCAGTAAAAGTTTAAATTCACAATCGTGTTTATATTTCCCGTGTGTGTGCGTATATATTTCGCGTCTTCCGCGTCGCGAGTGAAAAAGTGCTACGACTACGTGGGACGATGCAAAGACTGCTGGACTACTTCCGAGGGAGACTGAGGATTGCAAAGGAAGATACATCGATGGACAACGAAGGGACCGCATAAACATGAGTCACAAAATCAAAGTGTATTAGCTGTTCTTTTTAGCTACTTCTTTTTATATCTGTATTATAAATTTTATTTATTTTTATTTTGTTGTATTGTAAATTTTATCAAAGTAAATTATAGACTTAAACTTATTTCTTCACTTTTGTTTTACGAGATTTTATTACTTTTATTAATTCTGAATCTAACATATAAAGAATTCATATATATACTTTATATAAAAATATATATGCATATATACACTCACATATGTAGCTAAAAGGAACAATTATTATATATTGCATGCGTAATATCCGTATATATCAGTCGCACTGATTTCAATGGCACAAAAGAAAATAATCATATACTTATTGAGACATGATTTTCTTTTGCCATCTTTATGTAAATATGGTGGTGGAATGTGTAAATTATAAACATGATACGTGAAATGGAACCAAATAACTCGTGCACATAGCACGAAACAAAACCAAATCAATTGGTAAAATAATATTTTTATTTAGTGGATTGGTTAATGTAGTTCATGTGCACAAAATATAAACATTAGAACTCGTGAACAGGAAATTTTAGGCGAGAACCCGTAAAAGGTCATTTTCTTTCTACTACAAGTCTACACATTAATGTTTAAAGCAATTTATTAACAAGTAAATACAATATATTTAATGTAAGAAGTATTGTGCCTATGCATGTTATTATAATCACAGTAGCTTCTCTCGTATTTTTATTATGTGGCATGAAATTCAATAAGTAAAGTACAATTATATTTATAATATGTTGACCATCCAAAAAGAAGCAAGGTACAACATTAATGATCGCTAACGCTGCCGAAAATACTGTAATATATTTGCAAAGTAATGTTAACGATTCAGGCAAATTAGGATATACAAAAGCATATTTTGGTACCCAATCCGATATGTCAACGGATCTATAAATTTCTGGCGGATAGCCAAAAAATAACACGTCTTTACCTTCTTTTCTTTTTATTTCTACAATCTAAAAGATAAAAGAAAAGAGATATAAAATTATTGAGAAATAACTGATGTTCTACAGAATTTATTTTATATAGAATATTTGTATAAAAGATTTTTTTTAATATACGTAACAAAGAATTTATTATGTGCTGCTTACCTTTGTTATATTATCTAAAGAAGGTTTCATACAATGAGTATCTTGAGATAAACATTCGTGACTAGCTTGGCAAAAATTATGTGATTGATTAATCATTGTCCTTGCTGGAAGGCAAGAATGCGGAGGTAAATGAAGAGGAGCAGCTTGTGGTCCTTCAATATATTCGAAACACAGATTGCCACTTGCTTCACTGTCAGTTGTACAACAATTCACAATACCGTTAGTCTTCTGTTTAGCTGGTACTGACTCATCATAATCCTGGCGATACCGTTCAAGATAAAACATATATAAAAAATTTTTTAATATGTTTTATATAATTTAACAATTACGAGACACTTTTATAAAATGTTAGTAAAAGTACTACCTGAATGAATGACTGTTTGACACAATAACCAAGAGCTGGATGTTGTACTGCATGCAATATGCAGTCATGCCAGTCTTCACTATTCCTTACAGGACAATCGTTCAACTTGTATATAACATCATGTTCCAAGAGACCAGCTGGTCCTAATAGAGGTGAATCCTACACATGAAAGAAATAAATCAGTGAACAGTAATTAAAACACTAGACTTAACATATAATTTTATCACTCACTGGCAAAATAGTTTTTACATAAACTCCAGAACCAAGATTGTAAAGCGGTGACCATAGCCATGTAGAAAATACAAGAATTGCTGCAGCTACTGTAGCAAGAATAATATTATGCCAAATGCCTGCGCATGTGACACGTAACTGATTTCTCAATGGCAATGAAACTAGTTGTTCATTGCTCAAGTGTACATAAGCTATTGGAATTATGAAAATAATCAACATTCCTAAACCAAATAGCTGTACATCTTCTCTTGCTGCAGCAAGGGCATGTCCTAATTCATGGACTATACTGCATATTGCTAATGTTACTATGTAATAGCCAATCTCATTGAATGGAACATCTACACCTGGTAACTGAAAAATATACAGACTAATAAAAATAAAATAATAATGCAGTATAAAACATGAAAAAAATATTGTATGTTTAAAGATCCAAATAATTTCATGTGTGCACATCTTACAAATTAAAACAAAATTTCTTAAAATCTATTTCTTTCACAATTATACCATAGGTTCTAATACAGCTCCTGAATTTGTATTGTCTGAAGATCCAGCTAGCCATATATTAAATGTCATCTTCAATATAATACAAGTGGCTATTGGCAGAAGTATGATGCTTATTATAGCACCAGCACTGAACCAAGCAGTCCAAAATCTTGAGCGATCCATTCCCCATTTTATTATTTTGCGATTGAAAGCAGTTGTAAACCACTTTACTCGAAATATCTGGACTTCTAAACCAGTGTTCTCCAAAAAATACAGATATGGAAAATGTGAACAGGACTGAAAAGCAAATAGTCTATTAATTAAATATTTTATGATCTTTTATATGTTTATATAAATAGATGAACATACATAAAATAATATATAATGTTCGTATATTAGAGTATTGAATGAATATAAAGTGAAATGAATATTATGTGACATTGCCTAAGAAAACAATGTAAACATTGTGTACCTTACCTTAAAAAGTGTATCAAAAAAGAATAATGAACAGTATATCAGAGCTATCACAATTAACACGCCTAAAGCATCCATTGTTTATTTTATTTCAATCTGGATGTTTTTGAAGACAGTTTTATTCATAACTACATTACATGTGCATTTGCTAATAGCTAAGAAATTAAAAATCACGCACTGAACATATATATGTATGCATGTTGTATATATACAACATACATACGTTATTGATATACATAATATATTTCACATAAATAAAGTGTATTTTTTAGCAGTAAGATTAAGACGCATGTGTGAGAATCAATGATGTAGTATTATGAAAGCTTGTGGCCAAATGTCCACAATGCTTCCACACTGGACTCATGCATTCTGCACACTCATACAACTCATACCGACAATCGTCGGTATAGTGTCGCGTTGCGCAGTTATTTTAGGATATGAATATCTGCGCAACATGTCTCGAGCCGACGATTGTCTGTACGAGTGTACAGAATACGGTCATGATCTCAGTTTACAAGTGTATTCACAAAAGCCCCAGAACTGACAAATCACATTACTGATCTTTAGTAACTAGCTAGGTTCGCCGGTTAGATGAGGCCGCTGCAAACTTGGTAACTAGAGACCCATAGTGGCCGAGATGCGTGTGCTGAATAAACGATTCCACGTTTGTTGATACTATGTAAACTCTGTCTTTGTAATCTAAAATTACATATCCATACGTTTCATTCATACATCGTAGAAAAATGTCCAATTACCAATTATATAGGAACACCACACTGGGGCACACGTTGCAAGAAAGTCTCGATGAATTGATTCAGGTAAATATACTTGTGTAATAATAGGTTGGAGTGATTTCTTTGATTTAACCAATATCAATTTTTCTATTGAGTACATCTATATGTGTGTATTGCAGTATGGACAAATTACACAACAGCTTTCGCTAAAAGTATTGTTACAATTTGATAAATCTATTAATCAAGCTCTTGCATCAAGAGTTAAATCCAGACTGACATTCAAGGTAAATCTTGTCTAAAATCAACTTCACATGTGGCAAAGTTATATTAACTAAAAGTATTATTTAAAAAATGAATATTTGTTTGTTATAGGCTGGAAAATTGAATACATATAGATTTTGTGATAATGTATGGACTTTTATGTTGAATGATGTTGAATTTCGTGAAGTTCAGGAGGTTGCAATAGTTGATAAAGTAAAAATTGTTGCTTGTGATGGAAAAAGTAAGTATATAAATTCTGCCATTTTGTGTATATGCATGTAGACATATTTGTTTATGTGTGCATGCATATATGTGTAAAATTTTTATCAATTTTATTTTTTATTCAAATTTTATAACAATTTCTTCTCAGCATTGGATGCGGATGGAGCAGCAAAACGATAACAAATCCTATAGTTTGCAGAACAAGCATTTTTATGATAGCATAATACAAGCATAATATAATACTAATAATTATTATCATAGCATAATAATAATAATTATCAAACATATAAGTGATAATAAGTTTTCATTATATCAGAGCAACCAAAATATAATTAATATAAACAAATAACATAAGCATAATATATGTAAGTATTAATTATTTTCCTATAAATTATATTTTCCTATAAATATATTGCAAGTATTGACATTGTGGTAGCTAATATCAAGCAGTTGAATCTTGTAACTTCTCACGTGTGTAATTTTTACTGTGTATTCTCAGTGTATTCATTCTGTTTACACTTGTTATTTACACGAGTACTTATGTATAATATTTTTTAATGTAATAAAACAAAATTAAGATTATATATACATTAAAAATTTCATCAATCTCTCTCTATCTAAATTACTTTTTATTATCTAGAAAAAGACATTATTCTTAATAAGATTATAATTGCTTCTTGGATTTATTCTAGCGGCTCACAGTCGCGCGTGAACCGCATATTTTATATGTTCTCCATGGTGTTCTCGTCCTCGAGCGCCACACATTTTGTGCACATGAACTACATAGCATATTCACAATCCAGTGGATAAAACGCTATGTCTACAATTTGGTTCTGTTTCTTACTATGTTGACGATTCGGTTTTTTAAATTTCTGTTAGCAATTTCTGTTAGTAAAATGTGCAACCACTACCGTTCAGATGTTTTTATTGAAAACAGCACGCACTAATATATTATTTATATTAATTATAATATCTTCAAAAAGTCTTTACCAATGGTAGAGATTAGTAGAATTTAATTAAAAAAGTCTTGTGTTTGAGAGAAATTCTAGACCTGTTTTACAGTCACTCTCCACCTCTCACTATACTACATTATTATTCTCTCACTCAGTATTTTGTAAAAAGAGAGAAAAACGATGATAACGTATTCGAATAAATAGCGCAGAAAATTTTGCATCCGTATAAATATCAAATATTAATAACACTGTGCATCAAATACATCAAACACTTTTTTGATAAAAGTAGAACAAGTTTATAAGAACAAGTTTTATTTGAATGTAAATCGAGCGACTTGAGGCATACATTCTTTTGCTTCTAACATTACATAACGTTACAATCCGAGAATTTCGCGAGAAGTATCCGCGAGAGTCTTAAATATCAATTTTTATTTTCTATATAAATATATGTACGTATAAAAGTGATTACGCTTTAGGATTTTGATACACGGGAGAACGGTTCAAGCGTCGGTCGTTGCCAGGACAATGAATCGTAGATTGACGCAGGCGTCGCGACGTCCAGCCGTGCGCACATACTCTCGTTTTACACCCTCTTTCTCTCCCATTGAAACGTGCCACTGCTTAAAGCGTGTATATACATTGCTTGATCCGTTCTCTTCTCTCCCTTTTCGCATAACACGTGTATGTAGTTGAACTTGCAAAGTTTTGCATTATGATAATTCGAACGGAAAAATTTCGTCACGCGAAAATATTGATTTTACAAACTCTACACCCTTTTCGATCAAGTTTAGAATCAATGTTCAATTATATCTCACGGTTTGATTTCATTACAAAGAGATATGTGCGCTTTGCGACATTTTCACACATTTCATTCCCCGTGAGTCGACGATATATCTCTTGAAGAATGTTCGGAGTCCGAGATTCCGTCTGACGATGATGTATCTCGCTGCAAAAAGTTATTTTTACTGGGTAATAATTTTATTCACATACATATGTGCTTTCTTTTTTGATTGTTATTTTATTTGTCAAGCGCGTAAAGTGCTTTTAAGGGGCTCTTCATCATTAGAGACGTAAAATTGATTAACAAACTGGTCTTGAATGTTGTAGCAGGTACGCGGTACTTTGGAAAACTTTGCGCATAAAGTTCGAACGCGAGTTTTGCGATTGATTTAAATTGAATTCATGTGTATTTAATGAGAAGTTGTTGAACGCGTGTAAAATGAGATCTGAGTGTCTCCGACATCGATGCTGTGTCGAGAATTTATGCGAAATAGAAGTTGGTACCAATATATGCACAAATCTCTGTAGTAGTTGCTTCAAATTATGATATTTTATTTTCAATGCGAGTGTATGAGTGTGTGTGTATTTTTTTGCACATTTTACAAAATCTTACAACGCGTGTTCGCGCATATACGCGACCCATTAAAACTAGAGAGTTAGTCAACTCCGAATTATATTAATGTTAGTTATTGTTAGGAGACAGCATTACAAACATATATTGTTTTATTTCAAAGTTTGCATCACTCCTAGACGGACGTTTTGCGAATTGCTATTACATTAGAGTAGTATGCATCTCCAGGACGAGAAGCAAGTTAAACAGAGGAGAAAGAAGAAGGTAAAGGGAGAAAAAAAAGGGAAAAAAAGAGAAAAAGAGAGAGAGAGAGAAAAGAGAGAAAGAAAGAAGGTAGAAACCACGCACGCGAGATATATATAGCGTATGTCGTCGCGGGTAGCGTCGTCGTTGGCTCGTCGTGCGCGGCGGGTTGGGGTTGGAAAAAGTTGGGTGAAACTTGGAGGAGAAGTGGAAAAGGAAGCGCACAGGATACATATAGGGTGGAAAAGGGGGTGGCACGCTTTACACGGACGAAGAGGAGAATCGGAATGAAAGGAATAAGAGAAAACGGGGGTTGGAATCTGGAAAGAAGAGGGAAGTTCAGTGCGGAGATGCGCCGTAGGCAACACATTGTCGGATTGATACTCTGGTAAACGTGAAAGCGCGCCGAAGGTGATCGCGACGGGGTTGATAGTGGTAGTAGCAAACGGCGATATCGGTAGCGAGGGTGACGGTGGTAGTGGTGGTAGTGGTGGTGGTGGTGGTGGCGGCGGTCGTGATGGTAGTGGTGGAGCAGCGTGTCTCGATACATCGAGAAAGTTTCATCGAGAAACGGCGGTGCGCGCAGAGTGTGAGAACGCGAGGCGGCGAGAAAGAGGGCCAGGGAGAAAGTTGGGGGTGAGTGGAAAGCGCGCGGAGGGAGCGGAACAGAGTTTGGAGCGAGAGTCCGGAGGACAGCAACGCGATGCGGTGGCAAGGTTTTCGTCTCCAGTTCCCGCTAAGCGGCCGACAGGTTTGGAACGAGCGCGGACCACAGTGGCACACTCGCGCGCAACACGCGGGCTAGCGTGTTATACCCTTGTTTCTGTACATAGTACATACATAAGTACATAAGAATACATAGCGTGCACGTGGAGTGGCGATTGAAGTCGCGCTGAGAGAGACGAGACACCACACGTGGACACGTGCCACTAACGATCAGAAACTTTGACGCGGACCTCTTTATTACGAAATCGCGCGGATAGTTGAGAATTAAAAAACGCGTCAGAAAAGCGCGAGCCGAAATCACTGACGCGGTTTCACACATATTACCTGCTACCGCGACGATCGAGTTCACGCGTGGCACTACGGGCCACGAAGAGTCACGAGCGAGCGAGCGCGGTCGAGCGCGCAACCATCCTCCCACCGCGTCCGCGCGTATTCTCCTTCTTCGGCGTGTCCTCCTCTTCCTCCTCCTCCTCCTCCTCTTCCTTCTCCACCTTTACCGGCTCTTACTCTCATTGCTTTCATCTCTCTCTTCCTCGTGTTCTCTACCCCTAGTGAGATATTGATTTCCCTTAGCTGACTCCCACGAGGGCAGGCGGCAGGCAACCAGGTACGGCTACCATGCCACGAGTAGACAGTTTCCGACAATTAGAAAGAAACCATCATATATATATATATATACATTCGAGAGCAAATCAATCTTTAAACGAATGGCATCGTCTTCCTTTTTCATGCGCATAATAAAACTTGTATGTCTTTGCTCGACTTCTCACGGATGAGTATTCTTTCGCCACGTGTTTTGTGTGCGCTCGCGCTAATGTCTCTCCAAGATAGCTGTTTGAATTTTTAATGACAAAACTAATAAACGCACTAGTTATTATAGTGCATAAGTGAACTTTGAAGAAACGTATAGTCGGCTTTTTGCCATTTCTTTAATAAGAGTTAATCACACACGCACATATAATACACACAAGTGTAGACAAACTTTTCGTACTCAATTATCATTAAAAATACGCGATACAAATAATCTGCAATAAATTTATGTGCATGCTAAATCACGCATCAACGTGAAATTGTGACTATAGATACGTTAAGCAATTATTTATTACAGTGCGTATATTTCATTTTCAAATATCATCATGTTTTACGAGATTTCTGAGCAAAACATTCTTAATATTTAACGGAATAGTCGCGCGCGTTCGCTATTCAACTCGCTGTGGAAAGTTATTAGTTTCATATTCTACAACCATCCCCTTTCTCTCTTTCTCCACCCCGTCTCTCGCGAGTAAGCGCTTTCCGCGTAACTGTTTGATAATCTATAGATATTTCGTCAAAGTTTCGCAAATTACGCGGCCATGTTGGTGCCTGCGCACTGCCGACGCGGACAACGCGAGTGTGACATGAAAACTTTTTTATTTACTGCGTTCGTGCTCACTCGCAAAGAAGACAAAAGATGGATGAAGGGGAAGAGTTAGTCCGGCGGCGGGCGCGCAGAGAAACCGTATCCCCTACTTAAGGTCTACCTATCCTATATGTATATATATTTGCCAACCCCCTCTTGCCACCCCCACCAGACTGCCTGCCGCTTTCCAGCAAAGTTTTCCGGAGATCCTTCTCTGGGAAACTGCGAGAGAAACGAGGGTGAGAAGGGGTCGCGTGCGCGCCCGATGGAGGGGAGAAACTACGATCGCTCACCACCCCCGTGCACTCTCGCTAGCATCCCCTTTTCAGCAGATTCTAACCTAGTAACGAGTTTACTCTGTCGGTAACGCGAGGACGCGTGCCAAACGATAAACGTGTGTGTCGCGTGCCTGCTGCGCTAACAGAAGAAATGAGTAAAGTGGAACACAACGCGAGATACAATTATCGCAACATGACTTGGAGTGGAGTGACGACTGCAAAAGTTCGGAGATGTACGGAACGTGATAACGTGTAAATCACGCGAATAATTTGGCGCATCGCGAGGGTTTAATCAAGACGCGCACGAGGTATGATTTAATCGCTCTTCGTAAAAGTAAGATAGTCGGTGATAAGTGACAATACGCCGCACGTGCATATTGTGCATTGCTTTCTCGTTGCTTGAAGTTGCGATTGTTCTTGTTTTCGTGTGCCTTTTACATTCGCTAATTTCTTTGGAAATTTAAAACTAATGCTTGGAGACAATAATATTTTTTAATACTTTGGTAATATAAATGTCTATTTCTTTCTCTTTTTTAAATACTTTTTAATGATTTGCTGATGTAATATTATCGTTACTGTATCTCAAGATTTTGCTTGAATTTTTATATTTCATCCCCGCGTCAATATCGCAAGAATTCTATTTCAACAATGTTTCAGTTAATTTCAATCTTAATTACTTTGACGATTTGCTATTTTAATTTAAACACAAACAATGAGTTATGCTTAAAGTTTCTAGATTGTGCGCGCGATGATTATAGTTAAATAAATTCTATATAAGTATATACACATGTCACTGCAGTTTAGGGTCAGCTGATTGCCCGTCAGTCCGCGGCATATAATGCTGTTTGTTGTGACAGTATCAACGCTTTTGATTATTGGGATTCTGCGCGCGCAGACTCAATGCGAGATTAATTCTGTGCGAGAAAACCCCTTTCACTACGAACTTACAAACACCAATTCGTTGCGCACGCGCGCGCGCACACACACACGTACAAAAGTTTCGCGAACGTTGAAAACTTTCACGCTTCTCTTTTGTAGTCGATCGAATTCTATCGGAAATCTAAAACTAATGTATACCGACGGACTTGACAAGTAAAAAAAAGATTTATAATTACACGAGAAATTCGTTGTCAATTTTGAATACATAATCTTTCGTTCGTGTGATAATTGATATAAAAAATTTAATAAAAATTAGCAATTAAAAGAAACCATTCTTACATAAGTATAGAATTCGCGATAATTAGATTAACATATGATCTGTTTCACAATCAAGCGCAATACTCAATAAGATATATTTGTGTATACACATGTGGGATCATCTCTTTAGATATTTAGCGTAGAATCTCTTTTATATTGTTTTGTCTCAATGTTGAACTTGCACTTATATTGTGAAACACGTTTGTCTCATTCGCGCGTAATATTACGAAAGACACTCGCACCCTTTAGACGCGTTTCTCTCTCTCTCTCTCTTGCACGCGCGCGCGCACGTATGAAACACATTATAATTAAACAATATTCCAACCGCTGCAGTTTAATAGCATGTATATATGATGACAATTCGATGCACGGCTAGGCAAAGGGAGTCTGATTAAGCTACTATCATTCTCGTTTCTCGCAGTGTAATTCTGCGTTGTTGACATTGCGCTTTGAATTTCACCGAGTGTTGCGGCTCGAGCGCTTTTGGAACTTCCCAGAGCGTGGCCCGAAACCTTTTAATCCCGATTCTACGCATATACGCTTTGTCGTCTTTGCGGTCGACATTGTTGTCCGCGTTCGCGTTGTACGTAATCCTAACCCGTTTTCTCTCCCGTTTTCTTTTTCTCGAGCAGGTATTCAAAAGTGTATTGTAAGTTGATTTCACGCCTTGTTTTCTATCCCTTCACATAAACGCTGCCGCATTATCTCGCGCAAGCTTTGTATATTGAATTTTGCAGTGCATTATGAGATACATAAAGTAGCACCACGGGAAAAAAAGGAAAACTTGTTAATTGCACGCGTGTGTAAAACCGCGAGACCTTTTAATTTCTGTATTTGAGAAAGAATACGGTTTTTTTCTGTTGAATATAAAAGTAAGCTATTTTCTTGAAAATACGAGTAAAAAAGAATTCGTTCTCTTTGCATTAATATTTCGCGCGCGCAAAAGTACTTTAATTTAATTATCAACAATGTTACAGTTTATGCAACGGATCGCATATGTAAAGAACAATTTTCTGAACAGATTTCTATTTATTACGATAACGCGTTTGCGGATAATGCTTTGTCACGTGAAAATCGTCTCGATCATTAAAATCTTTGTTTGCCGGAAAGACTGACGTTTAAAAGTGAACGATAGCAACGATATCTCAAACCTGGGTATCCGCTCGGTAGTCGTCGCGGTGCTGACTCTCGGCGAAAAGATTGAGAGATCGTCGAGAATCTACGGATATCGGAAACTAAAAGACGAATAAAAGATAACGGAGAGCCAATCGTATGATGATAATAGCCACACAAAACTAGTTGATTTAGCACGGAAAAGCGAATATCCGATCTCAACCTCTTAGTTTGAACAACGTAAGAAGAAAAATATTGGAAAAGGAAAAATAAAGCATTAATACAATAAATAAAAATCAATAGACTTAAGTGAGAATCTTTGATTGCATTGAAATGTCCGAGAAGAGAAATTGATTTAAAAACCAATTTGTTTAAAAAGTTTCGTAATCATCATAAATTGCAAACAGGCGATACACAAACGTTCGGTTAAGGTGATGATTTCGATAACTGTCTTCAGTCTCAGTCTCTCACTCTCAATCGGAGTTGCAGCATCGGAGTTAGCTCCACTGTGGTAGCGAGAGCGGGAAAGTTTACGCCGTAAACTTCGGGTCTTAAGGGTGGAATTATAGTTTGGCGGAGCAGGCGCCGTGCCACGCAGTTGTTACCACGACGAGCGCTTTAAAAGTTAGTCCCGGCTCTTCGTGTTGGTTCATGGAGGAGGCACAGGGAAGTGGATTTCAACGGGGGTGGGAAAGGCGGGACGACGACGTGAAAGAAGCGAGAAAGGAAGGGTAGGAGGCGCGGTTAAGTTGCCAGGAAACTTTGGTAAAACTGAAAAGTTAATTTTGTCGTGTTAAATTACTCGAGCGCCCGAGCATTAAACTTGCAAAAGTTGGTCGAATGACTGAAATACGTATCTTCTCTGTTTCTCCCTTCGCTCTCTTTAGCTCTCCTTCTTTTTCCTCTTTGCTTTTGATTGTGTTAAATGATCTAAGAAGCGAAAAGATAGTGAAATTTGATTGCTTGTTCTAAAGCGAAACGTTACGGAAAAGAGAAACACTTCGAAGCACGGTGAAGTGCTGTTTGATAGTAGATTTAAATGCATAAAATATATTACACGTTTAAATGACTGTCAAAGTAGATTATTACGGAGCGGATTTATGTAAAATCCGTTAAATGAATCTATTTGTATATA